>CAUYQG010217967.1:0-14727 GCA_963574415.1 Tarsius wallacei
GCCTGTAGTTCCAGCTACTTGGAAGGCTGAGGTGGAAGGATCGCCGGAGCCCAGCAGGTCGAGGCTGCGGTGGCCGGGAGCGGCCACTGCACTCCAGTCTGGGCGACGGAGTGAGACTCTAACTCAAAAAAATAAAATAAAATAAAATAGTGTTTCATGCACTTGTTTATTTATCTACAAGTTGGGATCGCAGGCTGTCCTCGCGACTCAGCCTCCTAAGTAGCTGGAACTACAGGAGCTTGCCATCACACCTGGATAATTCATTATTATTATTATTATTATTTGTAGAAACGAGGTCTCATTCTGTGCCTAGTTGGTCTCAAAGCCTGGGGCTCAAACAATCCTCTCACCTCAGCCTCCCAAAGTGCTGGGATTACAGGCATGAACCACCACATCTGGACTCATGCATTTATTATACAAAGTCAGTAAACAAGTAGCAGCATGCTGGGTCCCTCCTGTTTTGAGAGTTCCTCTTTCCCTATCCATGTCCCAGAGCCTCAGCTTTCGGTAACCCTCGGGACTGTCCCTCGGGACTGTGGAGGGGCAGTGGAGTCTGTCCTCGGGCAGAGTGGAAAGTCACACAGACCCAAAGGGGACCCAGCTTCTTCTCAGGGTGGATGGAAAAACTCATGTTTTCACAGGTCTTAAGCTAAAGGAAATGTCTGCTAAACAGTTGAGGGAATGATGTCTAGCAGTAAGAGGACTCCATACAGGACTCCTGTGAGTGCCTTGAAGCACCCATGAGATTTTTACCTCTGGGCTTTATGTGGGTGCTGGTTCTCTTCATCTGCAATGCTCTTTGCCTAATTGACTCATACTTTCTGCTTAAAATTGTCCCTTCTCCCGATGGCCTCCTGTGTGTGATTAGGAGTGGTCTCTGCCGGGCACGGTGGCTCAAGCCTGTAATCCCAGCACTCTGGGAGGCCAAGGCGAGAGGATTGCCTGAGCCTACGGGTTCAAGACCAGCCTGGGCAACATAGTGAGATCTCATCTCTACAATAAATCAAAAAATTAGCCGGGAGTGGTAGCGCACGCCTGCAGTTCCAGCTACTTGGAAGGCTAAGGCAGAAGAATCGCTGGAGCCCAGCAGGCCAACCCCAGGGTGGCCGTGAGCATGCCACGGCACGCCACCCTAAGCAATAGAGTGAGACTCCAACTCAAAAAAAAAAAAAAAGGAGTGGTCCCTAAGGCAGAGGCTGCCAGTTGATATATAATACCTATTCCCCTTTCTTCTTGACTAACAAACCCCTATATTGTTGGGACAACAATATGTCCAACTAAAATCCTACATTTCTCAAGTTTATAGACATTGGTGACCCAGGGATTATAGGCAGAAAACTCTGGGAGTAGAGGATGCTCCAGAGAAAGTTCTTCAAATGGGGCATAATTAAACCAGGAGGCAGGCTTTCTTCTTTGCCTTTGCCCCTTGGGATGTAGCTGTGATGGTTGGAGCTCCAGCAGTCATGCTGGGACCAACTTGAGGATGGACTTACAAGCTAAGATGGCTGAGCAGACAGAAAGAAGACATCAGACTCTAATGAGTGACTGTGGGGCTGCCTTGCCAGCCCTGGACTTCACATCTCTGTGCTTCTGTTGTATGCCAACAACCCTTTATCTTCTTTAAGTGACGTGGTTTCCAGTCTCTGTCAGTAGCAGCTGAACTAAACTCAACAAAGCCCTTTCCGCCTCCTGTTTTGTCCCTTCTCTATACCCTACCCACACTTGTCATTGCGCACTCCATGTCTGTCTCCGCCCGACAGGGTAAGAGCAGTGAGAGCGGCGGTGTGTCTGTTGTGTGGCCTGCTGGAGCCTGACTTGGAGTCTGGCACAGAACAGCAGCCCTTGAAAAGTTTGTTGAATAAGATGGTGCAGAAATATGGCTCTGCCAATGACTGGCATACTCGGCGCTCCCTTCCACAGAGGTCAACAGACTTCCAGGATATCGGGAGCTGGGGCCCATGAGAAGCCAGCCTTTAGACGAGTTAGGGCACAAAAGAGTGAAAGCCACCTGTTTACATTTATTTCTAACAAATTGAGCTATTTGTGAGCGCCTGCTATGTGCCAGGCACTGTATTGGGACTTAACAGAAAATCTTTCCAGTCCTCACAATGGATGTCGTACATGCGGCTGGCATTCCTCATTTAGGGTATGCCCACATCTTGTGATCTCTTGCTGCATAGCAAACTGCCCCCAAGCTCAGGGCTTAACACAACAGGCATTTTTTACATTTCTCATGATTCTAAGGGCTGCCTGGGGCTCAGCTAGAGGGTCCCTCTGCTGGTCTTGTTTGGGGTCCTTCACCCAGCTGTAGTCAGGTGACTGCCTTCGTCTGCCCAGAGCCGTGGCAGGGGTGACTGGGAAGCCAGGCTCAGCCAGGACATTGGGACATCTGGGCCTGTCTCTCCCTGGGGTCTGAGGTCCTACCCCTCTCCACGTGGCCTCTCCACATGGCCTCTCTGGAAGGATACCTGGACTTCTTATATGGAGGCTCAGGCCCTAAAAGTGCAGCAGCAGAGGCTGCCAGCCTTCTTTAGGGTCAGGCCCAGAATGGGTCCAGCATCTCTGGGCATGTTCTGTAGCTAAGCAGCGGCAGGGCCAGCCCAGAGATAGCTTGGGGACAGATGCACAAGGACACGAGCACCAGGAGGCGCCATACATGAGGCGCCCCTCACGGGCCCATCTGTGGGGACCGGCTGTGGCACCCATGAGTAGGTGTGATTGAATCTGACAGGTGAGGAGGCCAAGAGGCAAGGGGGCTTGTCCAAGACCCCACATGGCTGAAGGTTAGAATGGAACCCGGGGCAACCCACCTCGCCAACCTATCTCGACATCCTCACTCAGCCTCTTAAACAAAGGGACCTAAGGTGCGTTGGAGGCCAGAACTTGTCAAGGGCTGCACGCATGGGACTAAGGATGGTCTCGCACCCTCTGTTTTACACCTGTCGTTTACAGCAATGAGGGACCCTGGGGGGATATCATCAAGATGAAGGTGACTTGACAGACAGCTGACACGCAGAGGGTCGGTGACACCCACTCTTCGTCACCCACAACGTGGGCTCCTTTGTCTGTTCCCTCCTGTCTTTTCAAGCCTGTGCATCATTGTCCCAGGAGACAACCTGCTCCCATATACACCTTGTCTTCTTCAACCAGGGGTTTCACAGTTGAATCTCTGCAGGTGCCAGAGGAACCAGGAGTCTCAAGAGACAGGGTACTCAGGGTGGGGGAGCATGACTCCAGGGTCGGGAAGAAAACCCTCAGATCAGACTCCTCAAAGCTTGAGCATTGCCTCCATCCAAATATTTTGCCCAAATATGTTTCGCCCAAATATGTCTCTGGACACACAGTTCCCAGAGAAGAGCAGCCTGGCCCCCCAGTCTCAGAGCTCAGCCTTCGGGGTAGGGCAGGAGAAAGAATGTAATCAGAGTTATGGCTTAATGAAGTGAACCGTGATAACCATAAACAGACAGTTTGGGATTTGGTCTGTTATTTTGTACAAGGCAGTACCTTTCAATAGCAACTGGTGTTAGGGTCAAGCTTAAACATTTTTGTCTCACCAACACAAAAACAGTGATGCCATTGTTACACTGCGCTTTCCCACCTTAAAATGGGATTGGTTTTGTGGATTGGGAAAGTTACCAAAAATGAGTTCCTTCCTTCCATCACAAAGGTTAGCAGAAAGGAAGTTGCTAGATCGTTGCTAGACTGCTAGGAAGTTGCCAGATCAGAGAGGCCAGTGGCTAAGTCACAGCTGTTACGGACAATGTGCCTCAGACCACCTACCTGAAGCTTCTTTTATATTTATAATGTATAACCAATCCCTCATAACCTTAGGAGAAAAAGTAAGTTTGCCTATTAGTCCCTATGTACAGGGGAGAGGAGACAAAATGCCATAGACTAGCTCATGAATGCAAGCTATGTTTTAAGACCAGGCATGGTGGCTCACGCCTGTGATCCCAGCACTTTGGGAGGCCAAGGCAGGAGAATCGCTTGAGCCCAGAAGCTCAAGACCAGCCTGGGCAACATAGCAAGATCTTGTCTCTACAAAAAATTTTTTTTAATTGCCGGGCCTGGTGGCAAGCACCCACAGTCCCAGCTACTTGGGAGTCTGAGGCAGAAGGTTCACCTGAGCCCAGGACGTCAAGGCTGTGGTGAGCTGTGATTGTGCCACTGCACTCCAGCCTCGGTGACAGAGTGAGACTTCAACTCAAAACAAAACAAAAGGAGAAAGAAAGCATAACTTAAAATGTTTTATTTCTTGAGAATGAACATCCCAAGTGCAATTTGCCCACATAGGTGTGCCTGCCACACAGTTGGGCAATGCAGCTACCTGAGCACTCGTATGGGATGCAGAGAGACAGGCTAGGGTGTGGCCAGCCCTCCAAACCACCTTTGGAAGGGAGCTCTACTACATCTGAAAGGTTAATGGCCATCATTTTGTGTCCAAACATGCATGCAAAACACTACCTAGCAAGAGCCAAGTCAGAGTTTGAAGCCATTTGGTGACTCTCTGAGGAGTTTTTTGTACTTAAAGAACACACAGAAATGCCTTCTGGGGGAAATGCTGGGAACCAGGCAGAAATGGCAAGTCCAATGGTTGATGGGCAGCCAGCCCCGGGGCCCTAGCATAGTCCTGCAGGTCTTGCCTGGATGTGGCACTCCGACTCCTGGCACTTTCAGCATGGTTGAGCCAGGGCTTCCAGCTTTTATTTTGCCAAAGTGGGGTGCACAGAGGCCCAAGCACACAGCCTTGGGTATTTCTTTCTTTTTAAAAGTCTTCCCCACACCCAGGAGTACCATCCCTTGCCACTACTACGTCCTCTCCAGGATGTCATTAATATCTCGAACTCATCAGTCATGATTCTAGTTGGACATAGCTATTTTCCCAACTGATAACAAACTCCTATTTTTCTGTAGTCGCAGTGCTCAACTCATAAAATGCTTTGTAAAAGAATATAAAACCCTTGGCTTACCAGAAATTCACTTTGTGTAAGAGCGACCATTCTACTTCTTACGAGATGCAAACCCAAGGGTGCTTTGGCCTAGGCCTGGGTCATGGTTTTCACATGGTGCAGAAGGAAGCTTCCTGGACTGGGGTCATGTCGCCTGACCTCTGAGGATAACATGAATTCCTTGGCAGAAACCCTGCCTCCATTGCAGTTGACTCTTTGGCCATGGACAAAAGGCATGTCCTGTGGGTCCAAAGTTTCTTTGATTGTAAAATAAATAGGTTCTAGAGATCTCTGTGGTCTCTACCAGATCTGCAAAACCAGGTTAAGCATTGATAGTATTATTCCATCTGTAGACATCCCAGGCATGAGTGGGAAAACAAGTAGAACTTGTCTTTTATGATTTCAACACAAGGCCTTGTCTCAATTTGTTCTACAAAGACCATTATTCCAGATTCATTCACTGCACACACACTAATAAACTATCCAGCTCCCATTTGATGAACTTGCCAAATGCATAAATAGCCATTTGTATTTTGAACATTTGGGGGCCCCTGAAACGATCCATTACCAAGCTGTCCTGGGTCAATGACGCCACCTAGTGACTAATGAAGGGGGTCCCTGCACTTACGCAATTCTGTTCTGGGAGCAGGGGTCTACCAGCAAACTGCTGGGAAAGGCATCATCAGAGCCATAAAGACGACAGAGCAGGATGTTATGGAGGGAAGGATGAGGAAGCTGTTTCAGACTGGCTGGTCGGGGAGGCCTCTGGGGAGGAGGCGTTTGAGCTGTGACTCTCGTGACAAGACCAGCCCCGCAGAGACCTGAGGAAAAGGGCATTCTAGGAAGAGGTGACTGCAGTCACAAAGGCCCTGAGGTGGAGACGAGATGGTTGTGTTTGGGGAACAGAAAGGCATGGTGTCCAGGCCACTCCTGCCAAGCACACCGCGTGGCCCGGACGTGGTGCAGAGGCAGAAGGTCGTTCCTGGGGGCCTTGCCTGTGGGATAAGGGGAGGAATTCCAAGTTTGGAGGGAGAGTGGTGTACCATGTTGGATTCCTTCCTTCCTGAGATGTCCTCATGCTTCCATTAGCTTACTCTGGATGGTATTTCTTTCTATTCCAACCCTTGCTCTGATGTCTCAGAAACATTCTTCCCTTAATCAACCTTCCATTTCATTCCATTGGGAGCAAAAAGGACCCTGACCTGGCCAATAAATGTGCTGTGGCTTGGAGATCTCCTTCTGGAGAATCCGAAGGGTGACCAATCACCCAGCCAGCCCCAGCAGCAGCAGCCACAGCTGGAGAGGTCATTTCCATGACGGCCCAGCACCGGAACCCCGGTCATCCCCTTTTATGGGGAAGAAGCTGACAGTTAGACCGGTACCCCAGGGGTGAGAGACCAGAGTGCTGGAACTGGGGTGACCTGGGCTAGACAATTTCTCTTAGTTCATCACATACATGGGAGCTCAGTCCAGTAAAGAAAACTGATGTCAACTGAGTGGCTACTCAGATAAATGCCTAGTTGCAAATTCTGTGTCTACACAATCATATGTATATTATCATGTAACTGCCCCATAAGTTGGAATACGCACAACACCCAAAGTCAACACTCTCACCAAGGAGGCTGGGCCAGGGCAGAACCAGACACCAGAGACAGGCCACCAGCCTGTGGTCCACCCCAGCCTTCAGCTCCACCACTCGGCCTGATTCAGGGCAGCTGTTCCAAGCCCACATTGTCGGCCTTGCCCTGACCTCACCTCATCCCTCAGACTGGAGGCTCGGTGCCCTCTCCCAGCTCTGCCTCTCCACTGCCTGCTTCAATGGTCCACACTTGTCCCTCTGATGTCCCACTTAAGCCATTCTGGGGAAATATCTTGTCATGCCCTGTTGTCCCTGGGGTCTCACATCCCAATATGGGGCTCTTGGCCTGGTAAGATCTGCTGCAGCACTCCTCCCCCGCAACAGACACAGGACCTAAGTCCCACAATGCACCAAGGTCTCTCATTTTCCCCCAGAGTCATTATTCTGTCCCATTAAGCCTGCCCCTTCCTCAAAATTCAAGATCCATATAAAGAGCTATTTGTAGTCAATGTAATGAAAGTATTACTGCTTCTTCATAGTATTGCCCTGCTGTTTCTAGACTCTCATCTTGTAAAACTGTGTTGATTAAAATTCTGCGAAGCCTTGCCCTTGGGATAGCTATGAGGCGATCCAAAAAGCGAGGGCCGTTGAGATCTTGGCTGGGACGGGTATTGGACTTTCCTTGGGCTCATGGTGGGCATGATGTCATCTCCACTCTGAAAATAAACAGAGAACTAGAAAGAGAAGCAGGGCTAATTCCAGCCATCCTGACAAGGTGGACTCTGGTGAGGCCTCTGATGGGGTGAAACAGGAGATAGAAAAACAGCGCAGAGTTGGGCTTTCAGAGTCCAACAGGTCCTAGCCAGGCAGAGCCCACAGCCCTTCCCACGCTGTGATGTGCATTGGATGCTCTTGTCAGCCTGCAGATTCCATTGGGTAGGTTCAAGGCAGGGCCTGAGAGTCTGCATTTTTGACAAGCTCCCAGGAGATGCCACTCCTGCCAATTTGGGAGGACACATCTTAGATACTTGTTAGGAGCTTGTTAGAAGGGCAGGGTCCTGAGCCCACATCAGACCTGTGAATTGAACCTGCTCGTTAACAAGATCCTGGCTGACTCCTGTGCGCATGTCACAGTGAGAAGGCTGGTTTGTAGGACTTGCCTGCATCTGGGGTCCCTGGCAGACGTGGTTAATTAACCGGGACACTCTGATGATGAGTCAAGATCATCTCTGGCCAGTGCTGCATGTGTCCAACCAATGACTGAGAGGCAGCCTGGAAAAGAAACCAAAGAGACAGAGAAGAATCAGTCCTAAGGGTGCCTAAACGAGACATATTTGTGTACCTAACCCTTAACTGTACCCCTCAATATCACAATAAAAAAATATTGTATATATAAAAAAAAAAAAAGAATCAGTCCTGATGCATGGCTAGTAAAACAGGAGATAGAAAAACAGCACAGAGTTGGGCTTTCAGAAGTGCAGAGCCAGAAGAATTTCTAGAAGGAGCCCAGGAAGTGTCTGCAATGTTGGGGGGGGGGGCGAAGCATAAATATAAGTGGGGGTCGGGGATGTTGGGGGAGAGGGGCCTACAGTCAGCGACAAAAGGGTCTCTGTCCCCAGGGGTCTGGAGCTGCTGAAAGCCACTTGTGGCATTAATCAGAGAAGACCAGGAAGAAGGTTCTAGAAGGGTTGAGAAGCTGCCCACCTAGCTGGAGTTTTCTTGGCCAGGTCTGAAGATCAAGACTGAAGTCTGTCTGCCTAGCAAGAGAGTCTCAAGCAACATAAACGAGCATCTGCCATACACCAAATAGGGACTGATCCTGTCACATCAGTGATGTCAGCCACGTTTTTCAGCCCATGAAGGAGGTGTCATCATCTCCTTACAAACAAGGAATCTGAGACTAAGACAGTGTAAATAAGGAGGCTGGTAAATGCCCCAACAGGAATCCTTCCCAATCTGTCTCCCTGCAAGGCTGACTCCCGAGGCTCATACATACTGTTGGCATGAGTTATCCTTTTGCAATTTCTTGGCAAATTTCCGTTAGAGGGTCCTTGGTTACCTTTCCTGTGGGAGGGACAGGAAGGGATGATGAGCAGGTGAGCACTTGGGGCCCAGTGAAGCAGCCGGGTGGAAGGTGAGGTCTGAGGGTCAAGGGCAGGAAGGACAGGGTCCTGCGTGGTGCTTTCTGTCAGGCAATGGTGAGGTCTTGCCTGTCTTAGTGCAAGTGTGCTTGTCATTCCTGCACTCTCACTAATCCCAATTACCCCCTTTCTGGGAGGGAATCATCACTCCCACCTTCAGAAGAAAAAAACGAAGTCTCAAAAAGATCAGGTTCCAAGCCCAAGATCTCCCTGGGCTGAGAAGTTACCCACATCTGTCAGATCTCAAAGCTACAAAACCATTTTCAGCTCATGAAGAAGTAGGTGGGCTATTGTGGGCTGGCCTGGGCACTGACTGCCAGTTCTAGCACTGTGTCTATGGTACGACTGAAGCTTTTGCACTGCTACTTTCTCAGTTTCTCAACAGTGGAAGAAACTTTAGTGGCGACTTCCTACTCCACTTGGTCTCATGACATCTAGTGGCCAACAGAAGAAGTGCAGTGGGATCTCTGGGCATTGCAAGCAGGTGCAAACGCTGGGTACTTCATAGGACAAAAGATGGGCTGAAATCATAATAGCTGAAGTGTCCACAGAATTTATAAGATGCACATTTAAGCCATAAAGCTTATAATCCTGCAAAGTCTATAATCTTGTGTTTTTTTCCTAATATTTATTTCTACTTATCACTGGTGGAAAATATACCATATCCAATCCATTGTCTTGTAATTGATAAAGTATGGTTGCAATGATTGATATAATACAATATAATATGATATGATATAATATAATATAATATAATATAATATAATATAATATAATATAATATACAAACTCAACACTGGCAGACATGCTCCATAATGAAATGTATTATAGATTTGAAAGTGCTATAGGTCACTAATCAATGTATTTCCCTGGGATGGGTGTTTTAGAATGACAATGCCCTATGAAAAAAACTGGATGAAAATATATGAGTAGGCTTCCTGTGAGCTGTGCCCAGACATGTGAGAAGATGTGATGTGCTTTGTAGGGAACTTCTGATCACAAGGGAACCCCAAGAGCGCTGCCTGTGCAACTTGCATACCACAAAGGCACAACTGCAAGAGGGTCCCGACAATCTTGTGAGAACGCAGATTTCAACAGCCTCTCTGCCCAACACCCTGGTCTCCGGGATTCAAATAATGGCAAACAGCCAAGGGATGATTCTTTAGTAACCGATGCTCCTCTACATGGGGTCCGCTGAAGGGCAGGAGGAGCGTCTTGCCGCTTGGGGCCAGGGTAGATGAACCCAAGAGTAACTCGCCAAACCTTAACACACTCAAATTATTTTTCAAACATTCTGGGTTTGGCAAAATACATCTTGCTAAGCCCCCTTTCCCGACATTTTTATACCCATGTGAATTTCAAGGGAAATTTAATATGTATGTTTCTGATTCACTTGGGCTTAACTCAGCACAATTGTTTAGTGAGAGTCACTTTGTGTCCAAGAATCTTCCTGAACCCTTTCTTTTCTAAGCCCCCTTAAACAATTTTCCTTTTAACCAGGAAGTATGGTTTGTTTTGTCTGGAGTAAATTGAAGTCAAACCCCAAAGAGATTCAAGTTTGGTTCAAAATTCAGAGTCCTTCAATTCTGAAGAAGGTTGGAAAGTTTGCAAGCAACTTCTCATGTCCCTGAGAATGTCCTGTGGTGGTATTGAGAAGTGGGGGTGTTAAGGGCAAGATGCAGTGATTACATGGAGTGACATTTTATTTACTTTAAAACCGAAAGTCTGACTTCTTCCTGCCTGGATCGGGTGCTGGCTGTGCAAGCATCTTTCAGGTCTTGGCGGCTGGGGACCTGTACAGTCACATCAGCTCTCTGAGCATTGATACCTTCCTCGGTAGACTCAAGGGCAGAGTTAACCCTCATGGGCACCATAGGATGGCAGCGCCCTCCTCCCCCCCTCCCCCCCGGCCCTGCCCCAGGCAATTGTACCAAAGAGACTCTCTTCTCCAGTGGGACCTCCCTATCTAACTTAGGCAATTAAAGCTGTGGATGAACCAATGAGCTGGCCTCAATTTGTTCCACTCCAGGGTTAGTTTTTGTTTTTTTAAAAAAATTTACTATAAACGTGAGTACAGAATGTCTAGGGCATTTGATTAAGATCGAAATAGCAGAGATAGTGATATGCATTTTTTTAACGTGTGCTCTTTTCATACCAAATGACTTAATTATTCCATTTGAGTTTACAAGTTTGTTTTTCTTGTCATAGTGGTGGCCAACAGCCAGCTAGATTGCTTAGAGTTAAGTTTAGACACATATAACAGAAAACCCAAATGGCAGGCTTTAATAATACAGGGATTTACCCTTTGCTCACAAGAAAAAAAAAATTCAAGGAAGAAAATCCAGGGCTGAAAGGCTGGTTTCGTGGTCCTCGGGGACCTGGGCTCCTCTTATATGTGTGTTTCAACTTCCTTACCCTGTAACTTCCATTTCAGACTCGCATTATGGTTACAGGACAGCTGCTGGAGACCAGCCCTCATGTCCGAGTGCCAGGCAGCAGGAAGGAAGATGAGCCTCAGCTGACTCAACCTCGCATAAAGAGCTTCTGTGGAAGCTCAAACCAAAGGCTTCAGCTTGTACCTCTTTAACTACCCCTGTCTGCAAGAGAGGCTGAGAAATATGTTTTATCAATGCCCATCACTCCCCTCAATGATACGGGGTTTCAGCAGCAAGAGGGAAGACTCGAGTGGTCAACCAGCTGTCTATACCTTACCCACCATGCTCTCTCCTGGCCTTGTCACGATGCTCTACTGCTAGAAGGTAGACCAAGGGGAAGGTTCCAGCAGCAGCGAACTGTAGGGCTGTGTGTGTGAGAGAGGCCTAATCAAAGCCTGACCCACAATACTGTGAGGCATCCTCCTGGCTCCTATGTCATGAGTTCTCTGTTTGCTTCTGCCTGGCTTAAGCCTGACTTACCTCAGACTAATATCATGTGCGGAAAACCTTCCCTCGGGGCTGGAAAGGACCAGCAGGGCCAAAGAGAAAGCAGCCAGAAGAAGCCGTGTGGTAGGTGTGGTAGCTCCTTTCTCCTTACCTTGGTCGGGTGTCCATTGGCTCATATTTCTTGGGCCTGGGGTGCTCCTGTCCATGGTGTAAACACTGGTGGAAACTTGCGGGAGCCAGGAGTGTTTGCATGGTCCCTGAGGATAGAATGATGTTGTGGCATGGGAGAGGCCTCATGGGTCTTCATTTATAGTGAGCTTGAAAGGTAGGTAGCTCCCTATTCAAGTCAATTTAGGCAACATTGGACAATTCCTGTGAAACACAGAATTCTCATACTTCATTGATACCAGCAGGGACGTGCCCAGTGAAGTTAACGTTCCCTCACCTCAGGGGCATGTGCCACCCCTGTTTTATAACCGAGAAAACTGGGGTAAGATCATCTACCCCGGGTCACCAAAAAGTCCCCCTAAGAGCTTCACAGTGGGATAGACCACACTGGCTTTCTTGGATCAAAGAACCACCGTCACCCAAGGAGCCCGGAAGCACAGCCAGGTTCCAGAACCCTGCCATGACTCCCTGGTGCTGAGGGAGGTGAGCGGCCTAGGTGGGAAAGGCAGCTCTGCAGCTGGCCAGGGGCTCTGGAGACACCAGGGGCCCTCAGCAGGCCTGGGTGCCCCTCCACGAGGCTCAGCTACCAGACTTGGGATAAAGTGAAACAGAGTAGAGGCTCCATTCACACCAGCAGCAGCAGCAGCATTTGATTCCATTGGCCTCAGACCTCAACATCATGGCTTTGTCTTGCTTGAGTCTCCCCAGACACTGGAAGGTGAGAAGATTATGGAAAAGAAAACTGGAGTTCAGAGAGATCAAGTGTCCAACCCAAGGGCCCACAGCTGGAATCCAGGTCAAGTCAGGGCGCCTCCAATGCCCAGGCAACTCACTCCCTACCCAGATACCCGGCACCCCGCTGTGAGCAAAATGAGCTCCTCCTTCCCCAGCCCCACAGGTGCTTATGGGTTTACAAACGGAACCAGATTGGACTTGGGAGGAGGCTCCCTGACTTCTACTTTATCTCAGCCTTTTAGTCGAACTGCTTTTTACTGAGTGGTCATCAACAAACACAACCTCGACATGACACATTCTGGACTCAGCTCACTTCACACGCCAAGAAAACACAGAGCAGGCAGTGGCAAAACCACGGAGCTGAATGCAAAAATAAATAAAAATCATTTTCCGCACTCAAACGAACAGAGGGACTGTTGGCTCGGGGAGCTCCCCAAAACAGAGAGAAGCCAGAGAGACTTGCTGATGTCCAGGAAGAAAAGCCTGCTCAGAGGAAGCAGTCTCCAGCAAGAACCAGCATGTATATGCACTTTACAGTTTATAGGCACTCCTTCCTGGCTTTGCCTTGCTGGAGTCTCCCCAGACACTGAAAAGTGAAGAGATTAAGGAAAAGAAGACTGAAGTTCAGAAAGATCAAGTGTCCAGCCAAAGGGCACACAGCTGGAATCCAGGTCAGGTCAGGGCACCCCCAATGTCCAAGCAACTCACCCCCTACCCCAACACCCAGCCTCCCACTGTGAACGAAATGAGTCCCTCCTCCCCCAGTCCCTGTGGTCACACCCCTGAGGTCAAGGCTATGAGATCGGATTCCCAGGAAAGGCACCACCAGGAGGAACACCACCACCCCTTTTGCACTTGTGAGGCACTTGGCATCTTCACGATGCTTAACGCAGCCAGCCCCAGTGACATGGGGTCAACATGGCGCCCATCATAGGTGCTCATCTTGGTGAAAGAATGGGACAGAAGAGTGCAAGAGAATCCCCTTCCCCTCCCCACTCCCACACAGTCTGGCCTTGGGTCCTCCACTGATGGTGATGTCTGGGACAAGTAACCACATGCTCTGTTTACTCACCTGTAAAATGGGGAGAAGCGTATCTTGCCTCCACCCCTCCCGCTGAGTGGCAAGCTGAGGGGGGAGCCTGTCTGGACAAGCCCAGAGCTAGGCCCATCCTCCTGGCCTGCTCTCTGGGAGTCACCTGCTATGACAGGGTCTGTGGCTGAGTGTTCCACTCTGATCTCAGGCTCCCAGGATCACGTGGGTAACAACCAGCGGAGCTGCAGGTGAGCCAGCCACGGCACTGCAGCTGGCTCCCAAAGCCAGACACCTGGGGTCACGAGGCTATCTCTGGGCGTAAGGAGAGGGGACTTTCATTCCTGACTTCATGGCCAGCAAAGTGGGAGCTGTCCACCTTGGGGCAAACAGGCTCTACCTCTTTCCTAAAGAGACCGAGTTCTAAGCCTCAACCCCATTTGCCTCCCCTCATCAATCCTGTGATTATTTAATTAAGTTTCCTCCATACATTTTATGTTGTTGCTGTTGTTTTAAACCCTGTCTGAGTGGCATGAGTTCAACCACCCAGGATTCCAGGTAAAGTCTTAGAGTGGGAGTTCAGTTTGGAAAGCCCCCCGATGCTTGGTTCACCCACTGGCTTTGGGTCCCTGGACCCTGCAGGACTTTCTGGGCACAAGTACCTAGATACTGGAGCTCAGCACCCAGCCAGGGGCCCTAGCATGACACTTCTGCCCAGGTGTTTTTCAGGAGACCTAAGTGAGAGCCATGGGGCCAGCTGAGAGGGCATAGAGCCTAGAACTGGCAGGAGCAGGTGAGGGAAGGGGGGCATCATTCTGGGACTTAGCAGGGTTTGTGAGTCTGGCGTGGAGAACAAAGTCACGAATGCCGGTGAGCCCTAACCCATTTCAGGACCCATTGTCCTGTTTCCGGCCTCAAATCGCATTCCAACCCATAACAGCACAAGACCTTTCCACCATCAGAGGGCAGTGGGTCAGACGTGGGGTTTCCAAAAGCTTAAATGCTTACCCCCTCCCCAGAATAAATTCCAGCAGCACTGCAGTGAGAACGGAGCAAAGGGACAGAGTTGGACACTGATGCCCCCCAAACAGACAGAAGGAGCCTCAGGAAAATAAAGACCTCCCACCCGTTGTCTACCCTTGGGATTACTCCCAGAAAGAGATGGACTCTAGGGGCTGAACCCATCTGAGGATCAAACTACAGCTTGTGTCAGGAGTCCAGGCCTCACGTCATTGTCCCAGCT
>CAUYQG010217969.1:0-10320 GCA_963574415.1 Tarsius wallacei
TTCTCAGAAACCCATCCTCAGGACAGAGTTATTATATGACTTGTCTAAAAGCTCTGTGAAAAAGTTTTGCTATTTGTCCGTACTCATTCTTTGACCTAACTCGGAGCTAACTCTGAAGGAAAAGCCCTATACCAGGGTATTAGTGAAAAACAATCAGCTTCAGTTATGTAACACTTCAGTAGCCTATGGTTGTAGTATTATTTGTAGACAAGCAAGAACTCTAGCAATTTTTTTTAAAAGAGACATCTGAAGAAAAAGATGTTCATAAGACCTAAGCAGGCACCAAAGTTCACCTCTGGCTAACCTTTAAGTCCTGCATATAGAAGGCTAAGGCATACTTATGAACTGCTTCTTCACTGAAATAATGCCTTCACACACACACACACACACACACACACACTACCCTGAGCAAGCAGTGGAAGATTTGCTTTCTCAAGGCATTAAGGAAATCTTCAATAATAGCTAACCAATGGAGATGTTAAATGACTTGTCACTACATGGAATATAGACTTTAAAGAATTACTCTAGGAATGTCACTAAACAAACTGCAGCAACAGCAGCAACAATACACTCTGAGAAAAGGGGGATTCTGATTTCCAACGTAGCAGCATTATATTAACTAGAATGTCTAGCTTCACCAAAAATTCATGCTACAGAAAGAATCAGAAAGAATGGCCCAAACACAGGAAACCTGGGAGTCAACAGACTATCCCTGAGGGGGCCCATATGTCAGAATTAATACACAAATCTTTAAAATCACCTGTTATAAATATGTTCAAAAACCTAAAATAAATCATGTATAAAGAATTACAGAGCAGCAATGAAGACAGCAGAGGTCAGCAGCAGATTTAAGCTGGCAAAAAAACAGAATTAGCAAACTTGACAATAGGTCAGTGAAGATTATCCAGTGTGAAAAACATGAAAAAGTGAAACAGAAACAAAATGGAAAAGATAAAAATAATCAGATTCTCAGAAACCTGTGGTATACTCTCAAGCATACCAACATGTACATAGTGAAAAGCCCATTAGGCAAGAAAAATAAGGAACAGAAAGTTTATTTGAGGAAACAATGGTCAAAAACTTCCCAAAATTGATGAAAATTATTCTACACATCCAAAGATACCAAACAACATAAACAAATTGCCTTTCTTACAAGCTACTGTTGGAGACCACTGCCCTGCTTGAACTCTGCTGAAAACATACTTGGCATATGTGCAAAGTCATGACCAGTCAAGAATGCCTATAATGGCAAAGCCAAATAGGCATGTATGCTGAGGCAAGGTCTAAAAGTGCAGTGTTCATTGTGTTAGAATAATTAAAAAGTTATACATTGCCTTGCAAGCAGCTGCACTATGTCTTGTAAACAGTCACTCTTTATCACAAAAGCTTTCTAAGAATAAAACATGGAGTTTTCTTTGCAATCTCTGTACTTTGTCCTTGAAGGACTACTTAGCTACATCATTTTGTACTAATAAAAGTCTGGTGAGTAAGAAACTCAGGGACTTTGTCCTTTGAGGCAAAGTGTCCTCTGGTTCCCCCTCCTTCTACTCCTAAAAGTGTTTTGTGAATTGCGTTATACCACGCTGTTCCTCTTTCAGGATTCTATACTACCCAGCCAAGCAGGATGCAGCAGAGTGGTGCCTGATCAGGGACCTGAAGAAAATGTCTGCTATAAGTGGAAAATGTGAAACTACAAGCACAAGTTGAAGTTTAAAGTAAACCAGGGTAACAAATGGGGTAGAATCAGTCTCAAAAAACTAAACATTGTATTAATTGCTTAATGTATGCTAAAGGAATCAGGGACTTGGGTGTCAGAGTCTAAATTACAGAACTTGTTAGAAGCTGTAGTTAAACATAAGCCTAGGTTCCCAGAAGAGGGTACTGTAGACCAGCATCCTGGGAATGAGGAGCAGAAAATCTAAAATGGGTGCATCAATCTGGGGCTTCTCTTTCTGTTTCTCTTTTTCTACATAGGGACAGGTTAAACATGTTTTGGAACCTTGATGGGAATGTCAAGAAAAATTGATGTCCAAGGCTTCCCCTCAAATTAACCCTTTCATTAGTAAAAATCAAGGCAAATCTCTGCCTGATAAAAAATGTTTTACAGAGGCAGTATTAACCACCCTGCAGTCAGTTTTACAATCTGCTAGCATAGATCAAACCTTTCTGACCTGCCCTATAACAATTGTCCCTGATGAAAAGTAACAGAAAAAATATACACACAAAACTCCTTTTAATTTTAAGGACCTAAAGGCTCTCCATGATAACCCTTGCAGAATGGCATCATGGCTCCCTTTACTGTAAATATAGTGGAAACTATAGCAAGGCATCAGCTTCCTCCATGGGACTGACACATTGTGGCTAAGGCTACCCTTGATGAGGGGGATTACTTGATTTGGAAGTCTAGATTGTCAGACTTTTGCCAAGAGAAGTCCGTGTAAATTAGAGAAACAATGTTCAAATTACTTTTGAGATGCTGGTTGGAATCGGCCCTTCCTTAATCTGGCCAACCAACTAACATAATACCTGAGGTGACTTGGAATGGGCAGGAAGTGGCAGAGCTGTTGGAAAGCTGCACTCAGTGTTACCTGCCACAGTGCCAGCAGCCGACCCTTCACCTCAGCCCCAGACACAGAATCAAGCAATTTCATTCCTGTACAATGATCATGCAAGGAGTCAAGTTGTTTCCTGAGATTAATGCCACCATTGAGACCAAATTGGATGCATCAGATCAGGTAGGGAGAGATTTTTAGTCCATGGCTAGGTAGGCATACATTCCTTGTCAACTTTGAAGAAGTTACAGAAGATGGACCTTTGTTTCTCATCACCCCCTATGATTATGGGATCAAAATCTCACAGAGGGGAGGTTGAGGAAGGACAACTAGCATAGCTAAGACAGAAGAGTTTTATCAGGCAGGTATAGCTTAGATAATTAGCAAGACAGGTGGTTAGGCATCTGGGTACCATCTTCAGGGACATAACTCTCTTGAACAGTACCTGCATTGACTAGGCACATCAGACCCTGCCTTGGAGTGTGGGATGACCAGTATAGTCAGTTATCAAGGTCATCAACAAGACAATAGGGAGTCACCAGAGACACTTAGACATGGCACTTTAGGAGAAAAACCTAAAGAAACAGAAACTTTCTCCATTATCTCAAAAAATTCCTCATGGCACATAAGCTAGAAGTTAGACAATAAGAATTAAAACTTAATAGCTTGTAGTACACCACATACCCCAAGTAGCTCACAGATCTTAACTTAGAAAATAGGTTGCTTAATCATCATTTTGGATAATGCCTAGAAATCTCTGGTAACAGAGTGCTCTAAGGCACCTGTGTTCTCTCTGCAATGTGTCTGTTCTCTCTAATAAAGTTTGCTTTAAAACTTAAAAAGAGATAGAGGGAGAAACCAAAAAGTAAAGGAAATGAGTAAAAAGGTTGTTGGTGTAAAAGTATGTTTTTGGTTTTGGAAAAAAGGGTAAGGTAAAAAGGAAATTTTTGCCTAGGAAAGGATCTTGCATGGTAAATTTTTGTCCAATAATGGAGTAAATGGTTTTTGAAAGTAAAAAAGTTTAGGACAGGCCAGACTCGGTGACTCAGTCTGAATCCCAGCACTTTGGGAGGCCAAGGTTGAGTGAATTTTCTAATCCTGCGGATTCGAGAACGACCTGGGCATCTTGGCAAGACATCGTCTTTACAATAAATCAAAAATTAGCCAGATGTGGTAGTGCACACATGTATTTCCAACTACTTAGAAGGCCGAGGTGGAAGGATCCCTGGAACACAGCAGGTCAAGGCTGCAGTGGCCGAGAGCATGTCACTGCACTCCAGTTTGGACAACAGAGTAAGACTCCAGCTCAAAAAAAATCCTTCTATATTCAGTAAATGGTGCAGGAAAAACTGACAGAACACATGCAGAAAATTGATTCCGGCCCCTACCTATCCCTGTACACAAAAATTAGCTCTAAATGGAACACAGACCTAAAAAAAACCTCAAACTATAAGAACCTTAGAAAATGTAGGAGACACCCTTATGAAAGTTGGAAATGGCCGTCAATTCCTGATCAAAACCCAAAGTGCCCATGCCATAAGAGATAAGGTAGACAAATGGAAGCTCATCAAACTGACAAGCTTCTGCAAAGCTAAAGATACCATCTAGAGAGCAGGGCCTCAGCCCACAGTCTGGGAAATAATATTTGCCAGCTCCCCGTCTGACAAAGGCCTAACGTCAAGGATCTGTAAGGAACTCAAATGAGCTGAAAAGAAAAAAACAAAAACCCCCATTTCAAAGTGGGCAAAAGATATGAATCGATACTTCTCAAACAAAGGCATACGAGCAGCCAGCAGATACATGAAAAAATGTTCAACCTCACTAGTCATCAAGGAGACGCAAATTAAAACTACACTGAGATACCACCTACCTCCAGTCAGAATGGACATCATCAATAACTCAAAAAGTAACAGATGCTGGATAGAATGTGGTGAAAAGAAACACTTCTATACATTTGGTGGGAGTGTAAACTAGTTCTTCTTCTGTGGAAATCAGTGTGGCAATCCTAAAAGCTCTAAAAATCGACTTTCCATATGACCCTGCAATGCCCCTAAAGGAATATACCCGGAAGAACTCAAATCATTCTATAAAAAGATACCTGCACACATATAATTATCACAACATTTATAGCAAGAACATTGAGCCAACTGTGCTGCCCACCAAAAGAGGACTCGTAAAAAAACGGGGTACATATACATGATTGAATATTATGCAGCCATAAAGAACAAAATCATGAACTTCACAGCAACTTAGATGGAATTAGAGTTTATAATATTGAGTGATCTTTCACCGAAACAAAGGTCTGTGTATCATGTTCTCATCATAAGTGGACCCTGAACATTTACTATAATACTATAGGAAAAGGATTGACTGTAGCTCAAAACTGTGGGGCCGGGGAGGCAGAGAGGTGGTTTAGACAGTAGTTGATATCTGCCTGGGCAACGGGGGGCACACTTCATCAACAAGGGTACCTGCACAATGAATATTTGTATAAAAAATCCTGAATTGTACCACACAATTTTAAAATAAAATCATTGAAATTAAAAAATATATGTATATCACAAAAAGAGAGGGTTCAAGCATTTTGAAGAATGGTATAAACATGTCAAAGAAGGTATGTGGAAGATTTGTAAAAAGAATTCTATAAACAATCCAGTTTGCAAAAAATATATCGATAAATATACCATTAATATCAATCACTGATGTCATGTTAAAATGCCATTACTCAAAGCAACAGTATTTTTTTTAAAAAACACTAATTTGCCAATCCTTAGTAAGAAATGTTAAAAATTGGTAAAATAGAATGTTTTCTTTTTGTCTGAGTCTATTGATCTATTGGTTATTATTTCTGCTAAAATCTGTAAAATATAAAACTTTGCTTCTGTAATCCTCTTTGTACTTAAATTGTCAACAAACTTATGTCTTTAAATTCAAACTATTAAAGGTTTATGTCACATTAGTCACATATATGGTCATGTTAGCTAAAATCTAAAAGGTGTCATTCAGTACAAATAGCTAACAACTTTAAAATCTTCCAAAACTCTTATTAAAAACTTGTGTGCTCATGAGAATTGTTAATCCAATATAAGACTGCTAATGAAACAAGGGTTAATTGCATAAACTAGGTTAATAAAAACCAAATAGTTTTATAACTTCTTTACTTAAAGTATTACCTATTATTCTTGTTATATTTTATAGTCAAAAGAAAAATCTTTTTTTGTAGCAATTTACAGGTTTGTTTTAATTGCTTGCATAAGTTCAATAAGTTTTCTTTTGTAACACTGGTTTTCATTTATTTATTTACTTTTAAACCAAGGCCCTTACTGAAATAATATTTTAAAACAGACTGCTTTAGAAAATTAAAATTAAAGTCTAAGTTAATCTGAGATTCCTTATAGAAAAAGTTCCAACAAAGGCTAATTTTAAATGGTCTCTGCACAAGCAGGTGAAACAATTAAACATGTCCAAAATCATTGCTTGGAAGTAGTTGCTGTGCTTTGCCTTCCACAGCTCATTAAAACTGACAATGATCCCACTTGTATTAGTAAAACTTTTGCAGAATTTTGCCAAACGTGGGGCTTTTTACATATTGCTGCATGAAGCACAGCAGGATAATTAAGGACCCTGGAAGAGGAATGGAATATAATTAGATGCAGAAAAAGCTTTTGATAAAATTCAGCACTCCTTGATAAAAAAAAAAAAACCCTCAACATCTAGGCATAAGTGGAACATACCTCAAAATAGTAAAAGTCATCTACGAGAAATCCACATCCATCATACTCCTAAACAGACAAAAATTGTAACCATTTCCCCTGAAAACTGGAACAAGACAAGGATGCCCACTCTCTTCCCTCCTGTTCAACATCGTTAGGGAAGTCCTAGCTAGAGCAGTCAGAGAAGAGAAGGCAATCACAACTATCCAAATAGGAAAGAGGAAGTCAAGTTATCTCTCTTTGCAAATGACATGATTGTATGCCTGAAAATACAAAAGAATCTGCCCAAACCCTCTTGACACTGATAAAGGAATTTGGCAAATCTCAGGGTATAAAATAAATATACAAAGTCAATCGCATTTCTATACATCAATAATAAACACACAGAAACCCAAATACAAAGCACAATCCCATTCACAATAGCCACACACACACACACAAAATGAAATATCTTGGCATCTTCCTAACTAGAGATGTGAAAGACCTTTATAATGAAAACTACAAAGCACTGCTCAAAGAAATCAAAGGTGACAAAAGCAAGTGGAAAAATAGTCCATGCTCATGGATTGGAAGAATCAACATTGTTAAGATGTTCATTTTACTAAAGCAATCTATAGATTTAAGGCAATATCCATCAAATCACCAGCAATATTCTTCTCAGACCTAGAAAAAACAATACAGGAATTCATATGGAAACATAAATGACCAAGAATAGCTATACAATCCTTAACAACAAAAAAGCAGGAGACATCACACTCCCAGACATTAAACTTTATTATAAAGCTACAAAAATCAAAACAGCCTGGTATTGGTACAAGAACAGGCATATAGACCAATGGAATAGAATTGAGATTCCAGAAGCAAAACCTCAATTTCTCAACCAACTCATCTTTGAACAAAGCCTCTACAACCCACTACTGGGGAGAGGAGAATGTTTTCAGTAAATGATGGGAAAACTGGCTGGCAACATGTAAAAGATTGAAACAGGACCCCTACCTATCCTGATACACAAAAATTAACTTTAAATGGATCGCAGACCTAAATGTAAAACCTCAAACTGTAAGAATCTTAGAAAATACAGGAGACAGTGTTATAGAAGTTGGAACTGGCAACCAATTCCTGATCAAAACTTGAAGTGCACAGGCCATAAGAGATAAGATAGACAAGTGGGACCTCATTAAACTGACAAGCTTCTGCAAAGCCAAAGATACCATCAAGAAAGCAGGGGGACAGCTCATAGGATGGAAAAAAATACTTGCCAACTCCATGTCTGACAAAGGCCTAAAATCAAGAACCTACAAGGAACTTACACATGCTGAAAAGAAAAAAACAAACAGCCCCATTACAAAGTGGGCAAAAGATATGAAAATTCACTCCTAAAAAGAACCATATGAGCAGCCAACAGATACATGAAAAAATGTTCAATCTCACTAGTCATCAAGGAGTGGCAAATTAAAGCTACACTGAAATACCACCTAACTCCAGTCACAATAGCCATCATTACTAACTCAAAAAATAACAGATGCTGGAGATGTGGCAAAAAGGGAACAATTCTACACTGTTGGTGGGGTTGTAAACGAGTACAACCTCTGTGGAAATCAGTGTGGTGATTCCTAAAAGTTCTAAATATCAACCCTGCACTTCCCCCTACTGGGAAAATATCCGGAAGAACTCAGGTCACTCTATACAAAAGAAACCCTCACACATATGTTTATTGCAGCATTGTTCACAATAGCAAGAACATGAAACCAACCATGCTGCCCATCAAAAGAGGACTTGATAAAAAAAAATGTGGTACATATACATAATTGAATATTACGCAGCCATAAAGAAGAACAAAACCATGAGCTTCACAGCAATCTGAATGGAATTAGAGTTGATAATACTGAGTGATCCCTCACAGAAACAAAGAACTGAGTATCACATGTTCTCATTCATAAGTAGACCTTGAAAAATTACCATATTACTATAAGAAAATAATTGACAGTAGTGGGAAACTGTGAGGGGCAACAGATGGTAGTGAGGTGGGATTGAAAATAGTTGATATCTGCTTGGGGAAAAGTGGCACACCTCATCAATAAAGATACCTGCACAATGAATATTTGTATACCTAATCCTGAGTTGTACCCCACAATTTTAAAATTAAAATTAGAAAAGGAAAAAAAAAGAAGTGGGGTAACCAGGGGACACGTTGCCTCACAGGACAAAGGCCCTGAGTCTTTTACCCACCAGATTATTATTAGTACAAATGACATGTTTAAGCAAGCATTCAAAAACAAAGTATAGGCAGTAATATGGAAACATTCTTGTCATGACCTTAAGCAATGAAATGTGACTATTTACAGGATATAATGCAACTGCTTGTAGAACAATATGGTTAATATATAACTTCCTTACTTAGTCTAACAAAAGGTCACTGCACTTCAGAACTTGTCTCAGAATATATACCTATCTGATTTTTGTCATTATAGGTATTCTTGGCTGATTATGCCTTTGCATGTAGCCAAGCATGCTTTCAGCAAGGTTCAGGCAGGACAGTGGTCTCCAACAACATATAACTGGCATTCCATACAACCCTCAGGGGCAGGCAATAGTGGATCACACTCATCATAGACTAAAGCTTCAACTTAAAAAACAAAAGGAGAAAAAAGAAACTCTTCCTCTCCCTCTAGATTTCTCAAACAAATTCTACTTCAATTTTTTTCACATGTAATGATCAGGGGATAACTCCAAGGGAGGGTCATTATGGCTGATACCAGGTAACTCTCCACTGGTGTACTGGAAGACACTAGAAGATGGAAAATAGAAAGACCCTGATTCGATAATAACATGGGTTAGAGGGTTTGTTATGTCTTTCCAGAAACCAGAGCTACACCATTTTGGGTACCTGGCAGATGTGTAAACAGTGGCATGGAGGAAGACCAGTTAATGCGCAATTTTCAGCAAATGACCCAGGGAGCCGACGAAGTGTAGAGAACCCAGGTTGCCCACCGAAGGATGCCAAAAAAGGGATAACCTGGGGACAAGTAAAGAAGGCACTCAACTTGGCAGCTGTCCTAAAAAAACTGACCTTTTGCAAAGCAAGTTATACTCATCCTAGTAATTATGGTACTAAAATGAGTGCTTTTCAAAACAAAACCAATTGGGTCCAAGCTTATATGTTTGCTGCCTATGTACTTCTGGTGGGTAAAAATATTCATATTCAACTCAATTCCACTAGCCAGCAATATAATATTGAATGTACAAATTTTTATTTACATCATTTCATCATTCAGGATGGCAAAAATCAATCCATTATGCTTATGTATCAGCCTACTGCAGTACAGATGCCTATAAATTTTATTGAACAATGGGAACAAACACCCACTTTGCAGATTCTACACTTTATATGTCAAAAGGTGTTGCATAGAGGAAAACAAGCAACAGACTTAATTATTGGTGTTATTTTCACTATTATTGAAATAACTACATTCCATGACCACATCAATTGGGGCTTGTCCCAAGAAGTTCAAACTCATACTTTTGTAAATAATCTTGTTCAGAACTCTTCTCATTAATGGCATGTTCAACATACTATAGATTTCACTTTTCAAAATGACTTAGATAGTCTGAAAGATGTGGTGTTTTGATGGGTCAAGAATTTGAGAACATCCATACCCACATGGAACTTCTTTTCATTAGACTGTTACTACCTACTTATTATTTCCCCTGAAGTATAACCGGAGTTATTATGATTGGAGTAAGATTGAGGCCCATGTCTTAAAGGCATGAGGATAACATAACGTAACTTTAGATATTCCTGTTTTACAAAAGGATATACAACAACTGAACTCTATGAAATTAAATACTTTTAATGACCAAATATTGACAGTATAGTGACTGGATTTCAAGTTTTTAATCCACAAGCATGGTTTAAAAATCAAAACATTATTTTTGTTGCTTGTCTTATTGTGGTTTTAACTGTGCTCTTTCTTTTCTGTGGAGTCTGCAGAATCAAATTAACCAGTAGAAGTCAAATAAAGGCTGTTTAACCAAAAATTACTATGGCTGCCCCA
>CAUYQG010217974.1:0-15139 GCA_963574415.1 Tarsius wallacei
TCTCTTGTGTTTTTGAGATATAGAATCATGTCATCTTCAAAAAGGGATAACTTACTTTCTTCTTTTCCTCTTTGTGTACCCCTGATTTCTCTCTCTTGTCTGATAGCTCTAGCTAGGACTTCCATACTATGTTGAACAAGGATTCAAATCTTTGAGAAGAGGAAGACGTTTAGACTCTGTGGCCTTTATAGTCTCTTCCAATTCTATTTTAATGCATATGATTCTATTATGAGGATAGGATATTTTAAGTAAGACAACCATTTCACCGTAAAAAATAATTGAAAACTTTTAAAAGAGCAAAATAAAGAGAGCCATAGGACAGGGAAGAAATCAAAATGAATGAATCTGGGGTCATTGAAACAAGTCACTTTTGGAGCAGCCTCAGATAAGAGATCAGCCATGGATGAAGCAAGACCATTTTAGAAGAGAATGAAAAACAGTCTCTGAGGATGGTGAAGTAATTCAAGCATAAAATTAATTCTTACATGTTTACCAAAGAAATGACAAAAAATATGCCTTCTCTTCTTTGTCTCAAGAAGAGTGTTTAAGTCAAGGGTGATTGAAATGCCAAATATCCAAACAAGACTAGTGCCAAGTTTTAACCGTAAGTTTGCCCCCACCAAGTTTCTATCTCATCCAATAGAGAAACCTTAGGCCTTGTCCTTGACCCCCTGTATTTGGGTTAAGTATCACCAGGAGCTGGCAAGATGAAAGCCATAGTCATACCCAAAGTATTTCCATCTGACTGAAATCAACCAGTTTTAGTGCCCACAGGGAAGAATACTCCTTCACAAGATTGGATGAAAAACAATTGGCTATATTTCAGATCCTGAGGCAGTAATACAAACCTGGATTTCATTTTTAAAATCCTTGCTTGCATAAAATAGTTGACTTGAATTTGCTAATTTGCAGCACTTTCCCAGCCCCTATTTCCTTATCTGTGTAAGTTTTGTTCCAAAATACTCAAGGCATGAGAGTAAATGGCATCTGCTACAAATAAAGCTACAAAGGCAGGACAAAACTTACACATACAGGATTCCAACTGGATGCACAGTTTTGTACTAATTATTGCAAGACTACAAGGGAAAAATAAGTGTACCCCCTGACTTAATGAGATTATAGTTTCTGAAGCAAAATAGGACAAAAAACCCTCCAATTTAATAAGCATTAATTTAACACTTTCTATGGGCTTAGGTACTTTCACATAGTTGTTGTAAAGTATATTTTCTCCACATTTTACAGCTGCAGAAATGTGAGTTGCCCATATAGTGACAATATTTCTTTTTGTCCTGGCCAGTTCCAGTTCACACCTGTTGTCTTGGTATAATTTTGAATAGCATCCTATTTCACTCTCCAAATTTCTTCAGTTTTGAATATAATATGGTCACCCTAATTATCACAGTAGTAGATGGCAGATATGAGATTAAAATAATAGTTTTCTCATTACTTCTCCTCTTTTAAACATGGTATTAAATTACATATTATATAGTGGAAATATGACAGAAATCAATTGTTATCTTCTGAAAGTCTGCTATTAATGTTGCTATTTTCAGAAAATTATTCATACATATTCATGTAAGCACTCTTGCCCCTTTGTGTCCCATGCTGTCTGCTCTGTAATCTTCATCCATTCTCTCCTACCATTATCACAGTCACTACCATATATTTTAACTGAAGACCATG
Organism: Tarsius wallacei; assembly: GCA_963574415.1. NCBI lineage: Eukaryota > Metazoa > Chordata > Mammalia > Primates > Tarsiidae > Tarsius > Tarsius wallacei. The sequence goes on from CAUYQG010217974.1 coordinate 1,684, forward strand.
AAAACTATGGGGGGGGGGAGGGTGAGGGCGATGGGATTATTGGTGGTAAATATCTGTCTGGGGATGGGGAGACACCTCTTATCATCAAGGGTGCCTGAACGAAGCATTTTGGTATGCCTAACCCCTAACTGTACCCTACAATACCATAATTTAAAAAAAATCTCAATATTTGCATTTATTGATGCATCCAACAGCCTAGACTAACTTTCTTGACTCCATCAGACCATAATTAATCCACTTAGATCACCCATTTCCATGGCCATTTATTAGATAACAAATGATTATTAGATACTATTTTACTTCTTAAAAACTAAAACTCCCATACCACTCATACACCAAAATTTCCTTTTGTTCCAGTTTTTGTGCCTTCCTTCCCACCTAACCAATTTTTTAATCTCACAGTTACTTTCTGTTAACAAAAATGTTTTCTGCCAGATAATACAACTCTCTTGGCCTCACTTTCTTTGTATCCAGCCTATACTCTATGAAAATGTCATATTTTCTTATTTTTTTACTACTTTGTTAACAAGAAACCAGAGTCATGTGTTTGTAGCCTTAGCATCTCACATAAATCCTAGGTTATAATAGGAACTCTTTCTCTCTCTCTCTCTCTCTCTCTCTCTCTCTATATATATATATATATATATATATATATATATATTACTCTATCTATCTATATATATATATATATATTCCTCCAATATACTTATTTTATTTCATATATATATGAAATAAAATAAGTATAGTGGAGGAATTGCCTGGTTTTTCTTAAAATTTATCCTTCCAATTCTCATAATAGAGTTACAAACAGCATATTTGAAAAGGCTAACTGGCATAGCACTAGTCTAATGAGGTTGTAGTAATGAGTCAAATCCTCAGGTGAGTCAGTTTTGAACTACCACATGAAAATAAAATAATATTCTAAGTTTTGATCAGCTATGTCACTTACTAGTAATTTTATGATTGAATTTTATAAGATTAGTACTTGCAAATCTTTTTATTCCCTCCTAGGTGTTTAGCAACTTATTTTAATTTTTCTTAGTCTTTAGGTTCATGCTCTGAAGTGCTGAATGTCCTCTAGGAATAGTAAATTTAGAGGCATATTTAGCAATTCATATTGCATATAAAATGTGCTCAATAATTGACTAGTGGATAAGCTTATTTTTTTAAACATGAACTGAAAAAATTAAAAATGTAGTTATATGCAAATAGTTAAATGAAACAAAAAATGTTTTAAAATAGAATGTACCATTCATCAACCAATATTTTCAAAATATAAACAACTTCATACTATAAAATACATTATTTAAAAACATTTGGCTCTTTTGAAATAACTCAGTAATATTAATAGGCCTTTGTGAAATATATTTTTTATTTATCTTAATTTTTATTGTAGTCCAGGTTCGTTTGTGGATCTATAATCCCTATCTAGTTTCATTTTGTTAGTTTTTGGTAGACATACTTCTGGCAATGGCAGCCCCATTTATTGAGAATACTTAGAAATATGTATGTGTATATATATTATATACTATAAAGACTACAAATTAGAGTTCAAGGTTCAAAAAAAGATGGCTTCTGTTAAATACGTCAAGTTTACTTTTGGGAAACTGAAGGGCTATACTACAAAGTAAAGATGAACTTGAGTAGACATACCCTTACAAAGGATCCTCATTGGATTAAGGAATTATAGGTTTGTGAGTGCCTTTATTTAGCTACTTACCAAATTCAAAATTAAATCATCTAAAAAAAAATAATCTAGAACTCCAAATTTGTTCACATTTTGAATGCAATTCTCTGGCCTCCCCCAAAATATAATCAACTATATAAAAAAAGGAGATGACAAAATAAAGGAAAAAATACACTATAAGCAGACATATAGGCGATTCATATAATAGAGTTATCAGACAAGGACTGTAGAATATTTATGACTACTGTAGCTAAGAAGGTTGAACAAAAATTTATTAGAGGACAAGAAAATTAAGGATCGTATATAAATTCTAGAATTTAGAAATAAGCTAGTTGAAAGTAAGAAGTAAAATAAATAAACAAACAAGTAAAACAGCAGAGTAAATGCAAATAAAAAATGGAAAGAAATAGAGATTAGTTAGAAAAAGTATTCATCGAGAAGCACAGACAGACAGCAACAACACAAAAGAAAGATGAATATGAATAGGGATTTAATGTCAGACCTGAGTCATGGAAATTACAGAGTTGTAAAAACGTGTCTGTGTCTGCTTTGTTTGTTCCTGACACTGTATTTGGATCAGAGGAGCTATGAGTTGGCAATTAGAGTTTGGGTGTACATGAATAGAATAACATTCATTGGTGAAAAATGAAGGCTATGATATCTTTGTATCAAAGTGATCCACACACACCTTAGCTCTTATCTTTGCCACCTGTACATGCTCTGTGAATAAGAGACCAACAGAACCTGTATATACTTGGAATTCTGTTGGGCCTCCAAATAGGATGAAGGTGCGCTATCTGCTGGACTTCTTGCTTTTGCATTTATTTAAAAAATTGTGGTGCTACAAATGAAAATATAGAAAACAGAATTAAAACATTAATTATGATGGAATAATTGTGTGTGTGTGTATGTGTGTGTGTGTGTGTAATTGAAGAGGAAAGAAAAAATTGGGAAGAAATAATATTGAAGAGGCAGTGGCTGAAAATATTCAAAACATTTAAAAAACATTGAATCACAGATTTAAGACCCACTATAATCTCCAAAAATATTAATTCAAATAAGACAACACCTAGGCACATCATAAGAAAACTACTGAGAACAACAACAGCAAAAAAGAAAATATTGAATCCAGCAGAAAGACATTAACACCAAAAAAAGGAGCAATGTAACTATAGACAAAGTTCTAAAAAATAGTTGTTAATTTATACTTCTATAAATAACAAGAAGAGTCTTCCAAATGAAGACATCAAAAGTCTGATTCTGATTTAGATGAAATAACAGATATCAGGTAACATTTTCTACCAAAAAAAAAAAAATGACATATTGAAAATAAGTAGTTTGAAGGCATCAGAGAACACCAAGAGCAGCCAGAGCCTGAGAGCTCAAGTTAACAGAGAAAATGGAGACATACTGGAATATATAAAACACCAACAATCCTGATTGAAGACATCAGTACTGAAGATCCAAAGCAGCCGGTACTTCAAGCATTATTCTCAGAAAGAGGATGACACATTGGAGTAAGCCTAAAATTGTGGCTATTTTCCCTTTTAGGATATTTGCCAGTTCAGGTAAGGAACAAGAAAGCTAACAGATTGCAGATTTATTGAGCTTGCAGAAGTCTTACTGGGCTTAAAAGACAAATATTAGAGCATATGGCTGCCAAAAAAGCTACAGTTTGAGGGCCAAAGTCTCAGAGAAAAGGAACCACAGGGGTATAAGCCCAACATTCTGCACACAATTTTTCCCTGAAGCATTTTTATCAGTTTCAAGCTGCAATTGTAATCGAGGGTTATTCTGAGAAACTTAACTAAAAGCAGCTGTAAGAGTTAAAAAGCTAAGCAGAAACCTCATCCGTGTTATGATACTGAGTAGATAAAAATTAGAGTTCATATCCTACAAAAGTAGAAGGAACCTGGTAAATGACCAAGGTTTGCTGGTAAGATCCTGCTATGGATAGCATCTTAGAGAAATGACAAATGTAAATAGACTAACTTCAATAGGATCAAAATAATTAGACAATATTCTATCTTCCTGCAAGAAGAAAATTAACTCCTCTCCAAATGAAAATAATAGAACCTATAGCCTCTAAATTTTTTAATGCACAATGTCTGGTAAGTATTCAATAAAAACCTAACAGGCATGGTATGACACAATACAAACTGACTGAAACCCAAGAGAAAAGACAGTCAATAGAAACAGACTCATTGATGATCCATGTATTAAAGTGATCAAACAAAACCTATAAATAACTGTGATGAATGTCTTTAAAAGTACAGACAAAAAGATGGTAATTTTCACAGATAATATACAATAAAAATAATTAAATGAAAATTCTAAAGTTAAAAACCAAAATAGCTCAAATTAAGAATTTGATGGGTTTAGCAGCAGATTAAGCAGTGTTGAATAGATGAATAGTGGACTGGAAGAAAGGCCAGTAGAAAATGTGTAGAATTAAGTATAAAGAAGAAACGGACAAAATATATGAAAGGTCTGTTACACGTCTAGAAAAAAAAGAAGAAATCAGAAATCTATTTGAAATAATATCAGTAAATAATTTTCCAAAAGTGATGAATGCCATCAACTGTAGATAAGAGAATATCTGTGAGTGCATGTTTGCATGTACATACACATGCATGCAAACACACACAAAGTACATCCTAATAAAAGTTTTGAAAAATAAGAGGATGCTAATATCAGTCAGGGAATTTTTTTTTAAAGTCCATTAACTTTAAAAGAACACCAATAAGGCTAACAGCTATTTTTTTTTTCACAGAAAAGACTAATACCCAAATAAAATTAGAATTATTTAAAGGACTGAAAGCAAATCACTGTAAATTCCTCATCCAGCTTAGAGTAAAAATATTATTTGTATGTGTAAAAAGAATAAAACATCCTCAGATAAATAAAAGCTAAAGATTTAATTACCAGAAAATCTACACTAAAAAGTATACCAAAAATATATTTATGAGAACAAAATGATATAAGATAGAAGTACAGTAATGCAAAAAGAATGAAGAACTCCTGAAAGGATAATTTAAATAATGACCATTTAAAGCAATAATAGGGGAAGATGGCGGCATAGCTAGTCAGACTGCATGAGACCCTGTGTGTGTGAGTGATTGAATGGACAATTCTGTGTGTGTTTCTGTGTGTAAGTTAGGAGTGTGAGAGGCTGACTGAGTGGGGGCTCAAGAACAAGTGGCCAGCGCCCTCCTGGTGAAGTCCCTGGTGACACAGCAGCTCTGCTTGGACCCTGCTGCTTCCTGGAGTGCAGAAACTGAGTGCCATCTTCAAAATCAGTAGAACCTTTCCTGGGAAGAGCTTCTGGTGTGATTGCTGACCCCTACACTACAGTGCTGACTGAATGCTGGCAGAAAGGACCGCAGAGGGCATGTAGCAAAGAAGCTTGAGGCAGAGTCCTGAGTAAACAGCAGCTAGAAGACACCCCGAGCCTGGACTGTACTCCAGAGCTATGCTACTGGGTCCTGAGATCCAGATATTGTGGTAACTACTGGCAAAGGAGCTGTAGACCCCATTGATGACAGGAACAGCAGCCAGCAGAGAAACTGAACAGACTCTCTGACACCTGGGCAGAGAAGTGCCCCAGGGAAACCTTTGCAGAACTGCAGAACTGCAACTTGAGACCGGGTGTTACCTCTGTGTTGCCTTGAAACTGCTTTTTGTGACCTCAGAGAATATTGACCCCAGTGCACAAGCTATGTTGGGTAATGACAGATGCAGAACCCTAGATGATTCACTCTCCACCCTGAGCCAGCAGCCGGACGATAGATACGGATAGTGGAATTGCCCGAATAAAGGCTGGTGAGTGCCTAGCTGACTCCAACGTCCCCCCAGCAACAAGTGAAAGAAATCAGAAGGGCAAGGCAAAGACAAGAGGCCCCATTTTCCTGCCATGAACTGGATACCCTGGGAGCTGTGACAAAGCTGGGAGAGAAATGAAAGGTATGAGATCTCAAGAGAAGCTGTGTCAAGTTATTTCAGCCCCCTTCCTTCATATGGGCGTGTGACAGCTACCAATTGCAGGCAGCAGGGCAGCGAAGATTCTAACATCTTAAACTAATAGTGAATCTGAAGTTATAACCCTGCAGTAGCAGAACCTGTCACAAGAAGGAGACCCACCCCCACACAAAGAGAAATATTAAAACTAAGAACTCTTTATCAACTTTGTTTCTGTTTTTGTTTTGTTTTGTTTAGGAGGTATTGGATTGTTTGATTATCTCATTTGGTTTCTTTGTTGGTTGGTTGTTTTTCTCTTTTCTTTCTGTCATCTATTTATCTGTTCTTTCTCTGATTTTTTCTTTCATATTTTTTTCTTTTTCTATTTTTCTTTTCTCTTTTTCTCTCTTACTCTTCCTTTCTTTTTTAAAAATCTCTTTTCCTTCTTATAACCTGTCTTGGACTCAGGGGCTATGCAAGCTAACCACTGTAGGATCATAGTGTGCAGAGATGAAGAGTGGGTCCCAGCTGGCACATTCACCAGATAGCAAACATTATGACCTTTCAATAGGTTCAGAATCCTTGCAGTCCTCCTCCCCCACTGCCTAGTACATGCTCAAAATTGTAAAGAGGCAGCACAATGACCCACCCCCAGCCTTCCTTCATAATTGAACAAACCCAGAGCCCCAGCTCAAGGAAGGACAAAATATCAGAAGTGACTGCTTCTCCATTTTCCACTGAGCAATGGAATTAAAGAGAAAGGTAAGAGAACTGCTACAAATGAAGAAAAACCAATGAAAAACTGACAGTAACTATCAGAATCCCAGCAAAGTAACAGTGCTAGAAAGAACAGCTACTGAAGCACAAACAATGGCAATCTTGCAGAGATCAGAGAATAATTGGATAGAATAAATAAAAGTCAGGAAATGCAAAGGCTAAAACTAAATGAAATTACAACAAAGCTTGACAGACTCAATAAAGCACATTAGAAGTAGAGAACTTCATCCAAGAAATAAATAACAAATTGACAAGCTTGGGAAGTAGAACTGACCAAGCAGAAGAAAGAATCTCAGAGCTGGAAGACTAAAATATGGAATTAACCCATTCTATTAAAAACATAGAAAAAAATTAAGAAGAAAGAGGAAACTCTCCAAGAGATGTACAATTTTATCAATAAAACAGACCTGCATCTGATAGGAATACCTGAAATAGAAAGAGAAATGGAAAACACCTTGGAACAAACATTCCATGAGGTCGTTCAAGAAAATATCCATCATTTGGCCAGAGAGATGACTATGCAAGCACAAGAGATCCAGAGAACCCAGCAAGACATCTTATGAGAAGACCAGTCCCTAGAAATATAATAATTAGCCTATACAAATTAAGTATGAAAGAACAAAATCCTAAAGGTAGCAAGGGGAAAATGTCATACTACCTATTAGGGGATACCAATTAGAATTGCTGCAGACTTATCTCCAGAAACACTATAGGCCAGAAGGAATTGGACCCCAATATTTAACGTTGTCAAAGACAAACAGTTTCAGCAAAGAATTTCCTACCCAGCCAAGTTAAACTTCATCAGTGATAGAGAATTACAATCCTTCTCAGATATCCAATCCTTAAGAGAATATGCTGCTTCAAGACCAGCTCCACAGGAGATGCTTAAAATGGTGCTGTGCACAGAATAAAAAATAAATGAAGAACCATATACTTCAAAAGATCAAAAGCAAATACAGAGGCAGCAGAACACATACAACACCCTCCAAAATGAAAACACACACACATATTAATACATAAGCTAAAATAAAATAAAACAGACTTATAAGAGCCTTATGACAGGGGCAAAATCTCACATTTCAATAATCAGTCTGAACATGAGTGGACTAAATGCACCACCAAAAAGACATAGAATGGTAAGCTGGATAAAAACACATGACCAGTAATTTGCTTCCTCCAGTAAACTTATCTCACGACAAAGGATACCTACAGAATCAATGTTAGAGAATGGAAAACAAATTTTCAGGTGAAAGGATCACAAAATAAGACAGGAGTCATGATCTTAATATCAGACAAAACAACATTTAAGCTATCAAAAATTTTAAAAGATGCAAAAGCACACTGCATAATGATAAAATGTTAGATCCATCAGAAAGAAATATCCATTCTAAGCACATATGCACCCAACACAGGAGCATCAGCTTTTATGAAGCAGCTACTAAGTTAACAACAACAACAAAAAAGATATTGACTCTAACACTGTCATAGCTAGGGACTTAAATACCCACTAGCAACCCTAGATATATCATCGAGACAAAAAGCAACACAGATATCCAGAACCTCAACTTGACACTTGACCGAATGGACTTAAAAGTTACCTACAGAACTCTCCACCAAGCAACCATGGAATATACATTCTACTAATCATCACATGGAATGTACTTCAAGATTGACCACACCCTCATCTGTAAAGCAAGCATAAGCAAATTCCATAAGGTTAAAATACTGTCATGTACCATCTCAGATCACAATGGAATAAAAATAAATATCACCATAAACAAAATTCTCCACAAACACACAAAGACATGGACATTAAACAACATGATGCTGAACAACTTCTGGGTCAACACAGAAATCAAAAGAGAAACTAAAAGATTCCTGGAAACAAAAGAAAAGGAAGAAATATCTTACCAAATTTGAAAGCCTAACAAATGAACTAAGGGAGCTGGAAAGGCAAGACCACCAAAACTCTAATTTAAGTAGAAGAATCTAGATCACTGAAGTAAAAGCTCAAATATCAACACTGAAGAAAAAAATACTATAAAAAATCAACAAAACAAAAATCTGGTTCTTGGAAAGGATAAACAAGATTGATAGACCCCTAACTAGAATGTCCAAGAAAAAGTGAGAAAATGCCCAAATAAACACAATCAGAAATGCAAAAGATCAAGTCACAACTGAACCTGAAGAAATACAAAAGATTATCAGAGATTAGTATGCACACATGTATGGAAACAAACTTCATGACCTAAATGAAATGGAGAACTTTCTAAAATCACACAACCTCCCAAGGTTGAAAAATGAAGAAATTGAGATCCTAAATAGACCAATAACAACCCAGGAAATTGACTCTGTCATAAGAAAACTACCTATTACAAAAAAATCTTGTATACCTAACCCTGAATTGTACCCCACATCTTTAAAGTAAAGAAAAAAAAAAGCTCTGGTATGGATGGCTTTCCAGCAAAATTATACAAATCATAAAAAGAGGAGCTGATACCAATCCTATTGAAAGTATTTCAGGCAATTGAGATAGATGGGACTCTCCACAAATCATTTTATGAAGCTAACATGAAACTGATAACCAAAATTGATGAAGATCCAACAATGAAAGACAACTACAGGTCAATATCCCTGATGAACATAGATGCAAAAATACCCAACAAGATTCTCATAAATTGGATCAAATGACACATCTCAAAACTTATCCACTATAACCAAGTAGGTTTCATCCTGGGATGCAGAGTTGGTTCAATGTCTGCAAGATCATAAATGTTATTAAATATAATCAATAGATGTTAAAATAGGAATCACGTGATTATATCATTAGATGCAGGCAACTCTTTTTATAAAATTCAGCATCCCTTCTTGATGAAAACCCTTGAACACCTAGACATAGAGGGAACATATATAAAAATAGTAAGAGACATCTATCATAAATCCACAGTCAACATATTGCTAAACAGACAGAAGTTGGAAGCATTTCCCCTGAAAATCTGAACAAGAAAAAGCTGCCCACTCTCACCCCTCCTATTCAACATAGTGTTGGAAGTCATAACTAGAGCAGTCAGACAAGAGAAGGAAATCAGGGGTATCCAAACAGGAAAAGATGGCAAGTTATCCCTCTTTGCTGACAATATGATCTTATACCACAAAGATCCAATAGATTCTGTCAAAAACCTCTTTGCACTAAAAAAAGACTTTGACAAAGTCTCACGGTTCAAAATCAACATGAAAAAGACAGTCACATTCTTACACATGAAGGACAAACATGCAGAGAACAAAATAAAAAGCATAATCCAATTCACAATAGCCACGAAAAAATGAAATACTTCAACATCTTTCTAACCAGAGAAGTGAAAAATCTTTTTAATGAAACTACAAAACACTGCTCAAAGAAGTCAAAGATGACACAAAAAAATGAAAAAATATTCCATGCCCATGTATTGGAAGAATCGACATTTTAAAGATGTCTGTCCTACCAAAAGTAATCTAGAGATTCACTACTATACCCATTAAATTACCAACATCATTCTTCTCAGACTTGGGAAGAAAAATACAGAAACTCATATGGAAACGTAAACAACCACAAATAGCCAAATAATTCTTAGGGGAAAAAAAGTGGGGGGTATCACACTTCCAGACTTTAAACTTGATTATAAGGCTGCAATAATCAAAATAACTTGGTATTGGTACAAGAACAGGCATATAGACCAATGGAAAAGGATAGAGATGCCAGAAGCAAAACCTCAATTTCTCAATCAACTCATCTTTGACAAAGTCTCCACCAACAACCATTGGGGAGAGAAGAACCTATTCACTAAACAGTGCTGGGTAAACTAGTTGACCACATGCAGAAGATTAAAACAAGACCCCTACCTATCACCATACACGAAAATCAACTCTACATGGATCATAAAACTCCAAACTATAAGAATCTTAAAAAAATGCAGAAGACACCCTTATCGAACTCAGAATAGGCAATCAATTCCTGATCAAATCCCCAAAAGTCCATGTCATAAGAGACATCATAGACAAGTGGGACTTCATCAAACTGAAAAGCTTCTGCAAAGCAAAACAAACCATCAAGAGAGCTGGGAGACAAAATAAAGAATGGGAAAAAAAATATTTACTAACTGCACATCTGACAGAGGCCTAACTTCCAGGATCTACAAGGAAATAAGACAAGCCAAAAGGAAAAAAAAAGTCCCATTAAAAAGAGGGCAAAAGAAATGAATAGACATTTCTTCAAAGAAAACATACGAGCAGTCAACAGACACGTGAAAAAATGCTCAGCCTCACTCATCATCAGAGAAATGCAAATCAGAACCACGTTGAAATACCCCCTAACTCCAGTGAACATGACCATTGTTAATAAAATAAAAAACAACAGATGCTGACAAGGATGCAGAGAAAAGGGAACACTTCCGCAGTATTGGTGGGAATGCAAACTAGTTCAACCTCTATGGAAAACACTGTGGCGATTTCTGAAAGAACTAGAAATTGGCCTTCCATATGACCCAGCAGTCCCCCTTCTTGGAATATAACGGAGGAACTTAAATCACTCTAAAAAAAGTACCTGCACACGCATGTTTATTGCAGCACTAATTAAAACTGCAAAAACGTGGACCTGATCGTGCTGCCCATTGAAAATGGACTGGATAAAAAAATGTGGTATATAAACATGATGGAATATTATGCAGCCATAAAGAACAAAATTATGGACTTCACAGCAACTTGTATGGATTTAGAATCTATAACATTCGATGATCTATCACAGAAATAAGTACCTGAGTACCACATGTTCCTACTTGTAAGTGGACCCTGAACATTTTCCATAATACTATAAGAAAAGAATTGGCAGTAGCCAGAAACTCCCTGGAATGTGGGGCACATAGGATTAATAAGGGGACCTAATCTGAAACCAGGAAAAGTGGTGGCCAAAGGGAGGCCCAAACTTTATGTGTACAATGACCATTTGTATACCTAACCCAGAATTGTACCACACATCTTTAAAGTAAATTTTTTAAATAAATAAATAAATAAATTATAACATTGAATTTTGTTGCTTTAAATATGCATAGAATCAAAATCTTTAGTAACAATAGCACACAATGTAATAGTAAGACAAATAAAACTAAAATACTAGAAGGTAGTTGCAATTTTTGGGAAGTAGTAAAGACCCAATGTTTTACTTTAATGAGACAATGACCCATACTGTAATCTTTAACATAACTGTTATACAACATGAAAATGATCTATTACTAACCAGTTAATAAAATAAATAATATAGTTAAAAACACTCGATTAATGCAAATGAATTCAAGGAAAAGAGAAAGAGGGACATACGTAACCAAGGCAGAAATTGAAGTACATGATAAACTAGGAGATATAAATTCACACGTATGAGTAATCATGTTAAATGAAAATGACTAAAGATTCCAAACAAAAGACAAATATTGTCAGAATAAAATTTTTTAAAAACCTAAATACATGTTGTGTGCCAGATACATATTTAAATACAAGGAAATATAAAACTTGAAAGTAAGAGGGTAGACAAAATACACCATGCATACAACTAATACAAAGTAAGCTAATGTAACTATATTAATATCAGAGACTTTATAATAAGAAAATAGAAAGGGAAGGAAATAAGGAGGTAAATTTCATAATGACAAAGTGACAGCTCATCAAGAAGAAATAATTCTAAATCTGCATGCACCCAATAATATAGCTTAAAAATATATAAAGCACTCTTTTGCAGAAAAGGATAAATCTACAAACTGACAATCAGATTAGGGAACATAAAATATATTTTTCTCACTACATGTCAAAACAAGTAGACAAAAAAAGAAGATATAAACAAATAGTCTTAGTTTGGCTTTCCCTGCTTCCTTTTCTTTTTTAAAAAATTATTTTAAATATGTGGTGTACAATTCAAGGTTAGGTATACAAATGATTATTGTACAACTAAAGTTTGAGCCACACTTTGGTCCCCCTTTGCCTGGTTTGAGATCAGGTACTCTTGTTGATAAAGTGTACCACCCTTCCTCCCCTGGCAGTGTCCCACTACTGCCAATCCCTTTTTTATATTATTATGATAATTGCTCAGAGACTGCTTATGAGTGAAAACATGTGGTACTCAGTTGTTTGTGTCAGTGATAGAGCACTGAGCATGATAGACTCTAAATCCATCCAAGTTGCTACGAAGTTCATAATTTTGTCCATCTTTATGGCTGTGTAATATTCCGTCATGTTGCTACCAAGTTCATAATTTTGTCCTTGTTTATGTGGCTGTGTAACATTCCATCATGTATTTGTACCACATTTTAAAATCCATTCTACTTTTGATGAGCAGCACAGTTGTTTACACATTTTTGCTATGGGAAGAGTGTTGCAATAAACATGCATACATAGGGATCTATTTGGTAGAATGATTTGAGTTCCTCTGGGTATATTCTCAGAAGGGGGATTGCTGGGTCATTTTAGATCTTTTAGGAACTGACACACTGTTTTCCACGGAGGCTGTACTAGTTTACACTCCTACCAACAGTGTAGAAGTCTTCCTTTTTCTCTGCACCTTCTTTAGCAACTGTTGTTTTCTGGGTGATTGGTGATGGCAATCCTGACTGGAGTTAAGTGATATCTCAGTGTGGTTTTCATTTGCATTTCTTTTGTTTTTATTCAATATTTTTTATTATGATATTGTGGGGTTCAGTTAAGGGTTAGGTGTACAAATACGCCTGGTTCAGGCACCCTTGTTGATAGGAAGTGTCTCCCTGTCCCCAGACAGATATTTACTACCATTAGTCCCATCACCCTAGCCCTCCCCCCCGTAGTTTCTGACCACTGTCAGTCATCTTCTTGGGGTAATACGTTGGACGATCAAGGTCTACTATATGAGTGAGAATATGTGATACTCAGTTTTTTGTTTCTGTGAGAGGTCACTCATTATTATAGACTCTAGTTCCAACCAGGTTGCTGCAAAGTTCATGATTTTGTTATTTTTTATGGCTGGGTAGTATTCCATTGTGT
>CAUYQG010217979.1:0-12206 GCA_963574415.1 Tarsius wallacei
GAGAACAACTTATAACCAATATATAATCAATATGATTACAATGTGATCTGTGTTTGCAAATGTGAAATTCAGGTCAGAATAGTCATTTTTATTATAAAGAATACATAGATTTTCATAACAGGAAAAATTAATTAGGCTACACGAATCACTCCTAAGGTATGTATAAACACATCTAGTATGGGTTTCTGAGTCAAAATGTTTCCTTTTTTCTTGATATTCTCCAATTGTTCTGGCTGCTTTGAGACATTGTATTAGTTCCTCCATAAAAGTCAAAGAGTTCATTTTGGAGAGTGTATGACAAAAAAAAATTTCAAGAAATAAAAGGATATCTGTGAAATTCTCTCTGGGATTGTGGCTATGTCAGCTCATCACATCTTTCTCTTGGTTATTAACCAATATTAAACCTTACACATGTGAGATTCAATGTTTCACAAAGGAGGGTGTTTGTTTCAGGTGGTTTTAATACTTATAGAAAAGTTGCTGACTATCTTGATTTTACTATGTGGTTTAAACTACTTTATTCAAATTCATAGAGTAAAAAAACATCGTTAATTGCAGTCTTAACCCACTGCAAATCCCACTATAACAGGCTGCCTAATATTTCTTTTGCCTTTAAGTGATCCACAGGACAAAGTGAATTAAAAATCCCTGGATCTATTGTAAGTCAAAAAAAAAGCCCCCCAAAAATCACAAATGAGGATGTTGGATGTCAAAGAAATGTTCAGTCGTCGGTGTGCTGTGTACCAAATTGAGACGGGACAAACTCTCAAACAGTCACCTACACGGAGGGAAATTTGGGGAAATGAATGTTGCTCAGGAAAACTTAACTTTTGACCTTTCTCCAAATGCTAGAGCTATTTTAGAAAGACCTAACCACTGGTTATTTCCTAGAGACATAATATTTATCTTTAAACAAGCTCATGGGCCAAGTCCTGCCACACGCCTCAACTTCTGGGTGTAGATGAGCACATAGGTTATTAGGAAATGCATGTGTATTAATATGGCTTGCTCTCCAGAAATTTGTATGAGGTTGAGGGGAAAAAATGTATTTGTTTCTTCATTGACGTTTTTAAGACATTTGACGTGTGTCTATTTCTTCCACACCACACTGGTTAAGGGTCCAGATTCCAAACAGGTGGATTCAGACTTAATCTTGGCCCCATTCCCTCCCATCCCCAAAGCTCTGTGACCTTGGACAGATCACGGAACCTCTAAACCTCAACTTTCTCACCTATACAATGGAAATAATCATCAGAACTATCTTGTAGGACTTTGTGAAGTGTGTGAAGAACACAGAGAAAGTGCTCGGTAAAGGTTAGCTCCCAGTTCCAACAAATTTTAGACGCCGAAGTTCAGACTTTTAAAGTACAGAAAAAGACCAATAGGCCCATTGTAGCAAGTTGAATGATGGTCCCCAAGTGATACGTCCACATCCTGACCCCCAGAACCTGCCGGTGTGACTGTATTTGTAAAAATGGTGTTTGTGAGTATAATTAAATTAAGGATCTTGAGATTATCTGGATGAACCTTAAATCCAATAAGTGTCCCTATAAGAGACACACAGAGGAGAGAGGGACACAGGGCAGAAGAGACCAGGGCCACGTGAAGACAGAGGCAAAGACTGGCGTGACACAGCCATAGCCAAGGAATGCCAGGAGCGCCGGAAGCTGAAAGAGGCAGACAAGGAGTCTCCTCTGCAGCCTGTGGACAGGCATGGGCCTGCCAACACCTTGACTTTGGACTTGTGCCCTTCAGTACAGTGAAAGAATCAGTTTGTTTTGTTTTAAGCAACCAGGTTTGTGACAGTTTGTTATAGCAGCTACAGGAAGCTCATACATCCATTATGCCTTACGTGCAACTATATGCACCATTGATACACACTTACCTAATCTACCACAAGATAAAACGGGGATTATTTTAAGCAGGACTCACAAATCATGAAATATTTGATTTACAGTTAACAAAGCCGACAAAGAGTTACCCAAGGGACCTCCGTCCCCTTGAAGGTCTCCCTGACTTTTAGGTCTACCTTTCTCTGTGGCCGCACCAGAGTTGATACTCAGGAAGTATGGGGTCGTTTCAGAGACTCCCCCTCTCCTCCACTCTCCTGGTGCCTGGCATCTGATTCTTCCTCAGTGACCACAGACGCCCAGGGAGTGTCCCACTTAGTTTCACGAAAAAGAGGGGAATGAGCAGAGTCGGGCAAACCCAGGGACGAAACCACCAACCTAATCAAGCAGCGAGCTAAGGAAAGCGTGTCCCCACAGAGGCACCTGACCAAGTCCTGCTGCTGAGATTGGTTCTCTGTTATATGTGAGGTTGCAGAAAATCAGAGTGGCACTCAGAAGGAAAAAAAAAGCTAAGCAATTCTATCTCTATGGCAAGCAGGTTGAATAATAATCTCTCTAAGAATGTTCCCGTGCCCATGAAATGACATTGCCCAATCAGTACACGGCAGTGGGACCCCAATAGCCTCATCAAGTGTCCTTCAGTTAAGACCAAAATGTGAGCGTTTCCTTCCAGACACATATGCCGAGGCCAAGTCTTCTCCATGAAAATGGGCAAGCCTGGTTTGTCACCTCCCTGAGGACCAAGTCAAATGCATGGCCAACCCGGTCATGCCGGTGCTGGCCCCATTCCTCAGATCCCCCAGTGGGGTCTGTGTGTTGTTCCCCAGCTTCTGTCTTCTTCGTGCCCAGGTTCCCAGCTCCCGCTGTAGCCGTGTCCGGGGGACCACCCCTCTCATAGCCGAGCTGATGCCGGAAGCTGCCAGAGTCCACCATGGTGTGGGCCAAGAGCCCCATGCAGCAGACAGCACCCGCTAGGAGCCACAGCAAGATGCAGTTGCATTTTTCCAAAGCAGGGGAATGGTAACTCCTTCCCAATTTGAGACCACACGGTTCTGCTAACCAAAAGGCAACAAAGACTAAGAACTTTCAAGAGTCCTTCATGACAGAAGGAGAGGTTCCCCCAAAGCCGGAGGTCTCTCATCTCATCTCTTCTCCATATTTCTAGTTCTAGAACTTACGGTCATGATGATTCACCTTCGTTATCGCTGAAGAATTAGGAACTCTGGATGGAAGGCAACTTACTTCCTCCTGCCTCCTGCCAGGACCCTCATTCCTTCTCCCCTTGTGACTTCCCCCTCTCAGCACTGGCAGGTGACAGGTGCCTAACCCAGGAACAAGATGCTGGTTTCTTTCTCTCAGCTTCTGAAAAAAAGACCAGGCGAATACCTTCCCACAGGGGAGGGAAGATGAGAATCTTGGTCCATGTGTGCTGCTAAACAAAAGATCCCAGACTGGGTCATTTTTTAAAAATAGAGATTTATTTCACACAGTTCTGAAGGCTGAAAAGGTCAAGATTGAGGTGCCGACTGGCATCTGGTGAGGGTTCCTCTTTTCTTCCAACATGGTGCCTTGTTGTTGAGTCTCCTTGAGTAGACGGATACTATGTCTTCCCAGGACAGAGGGACAGAGGGGACCAGTTCTCCTCGGCCCTTTTGTAAGGCACCCATCCATTCATGAAGGTGGAGCAAACGACATTTTTAGACCCCCTCACCAGGTGGTCGACCATTGCAGATTGGAAGGGGAGGAAAGGAGGGACTTAGCCCTTGGACTTTCAGCTTCCATCTGCCTCACTCCCGCAGGAAAGGGCAGCTATGGTTCCGGCTTCCTAACTCTTCGGGGGCTCAGCAGTGCAAGTAGCAGCCATGACCGTGGTCCACTGCACCCCCATGACTCAAGCAGCTGTCGGCCCTGCCCTTTCGGCTGCCTGGATGCCAACCTGCATGACCGGCCAAGCCCTCCTAACGCTCAGGGCACCAGCCGGCCATGCCTCCCCCAGAGATCTGAGCACCAGGCTCTAAGATCTCCGTTTCAAGACTGACCCACTCGCCCAACCAAGGCACCCCCTCCAAGCTCCCAGCTTCCCGTAACATTTCCTCTTTGCGCTCCAGCAATGCCCGAGATTCGTAATTTAATTGATCTTGGCCATGATCTGGGCACCAGGGTTTTTAAACACACTACTATGCAGCCAAGGTGGAGGACCGTTGCCATAAGGCATTTTACACATAATGAGAAAAGTCAGACTCAGATGCATTCGCGGCGTTATCACCCTGGCTCTCTAAGACCATCAGCACATTTGCGAAACTTGATCACAGGTCAGCTGGAAGCAAGGAGGGCTGTGTCATTCATCCTTGAAGTCAGAAGTGGGCTGTTGAAATTTCACATGCCTAGCACTAAGGAAATTTCACATGCCCAGCACTAAGCAAGACACAAGGGAGTGAAAGACACGGTTCCTGATCCTCAGATCACTGTAACTTATTAGAGAAGTCAAGATTAATGCTCATGAACAAAAGTAAAGAACTATATAGAGACAGCCATGTATGATGGCTCACGCCTATAATCCCAATACTTTGGGAGGCTGAGGCAGGAGGACTGCTTGAGCCCAGGAGTTCACGACCAGCCTGGGCAATGCAGCGAGATCTCATCTCTACAAAAAATAAAAAACTAGTTGGCTGTGGGGGCATGCACCCATGGTCCCAGCTACCTAGGAAGCTGTGGTGGGAAGATGGCTTGAGCCCAGAAGGTCGAGGCTGCGGTGAGCCGTGATCTGCCACGGCACTCCAGCCTGAGAGGCAGAGTGAGACACTGACTCAAAAGAAAAAGAACTATACAGAGACGATAAGGAGACAATTGGCATGAAAACACAAACTGCAACAAGGACAGTGTGATTCTGTGTTTAAAAAAAATTCACTCTGCCCCCTGGGCTCTGTCACAACATGCGGACACGCTTGACTCCCCTCTGGGCCTCATCACGGCAGGTGAACACACTCGGCTCCATTCCGGGGCTCAAGTTAGACTTCAGGTGCTCGTCCTCAGAACACCTGGGCCGTGCCTATTTTACGATTCCCAAGCTCGGTGCCATTGACTCTGAGTCAGTGGGGCCCGCCGCCACCGGCATCTCCGCGCACTGTCCCGGTGATCCTGACGGAGGGCGTTTCCACTCGGACATCAGAAACGACGGGTTTGAGAACCTGCCCCAGCCCGCTTCTCCTTAGCCAGCCAGGCCCTGGATCTGCGCCCTCCACCCCGTCCCTGCCTCCTTGCTGACTTCCTGAGCGCCTCGTAACCAGCGCCTCGAGGGAGGGCATTTGATGTGGCTGTCGCGGAATACCGTGGCTGGGTCACTTATGGAGAAAAGGTCCACTTGGCTCACGTTCTGCAGACTGTACAGGAAGCACAACGCCGGCATCTGCTTCCAGTCATGGCTGAGGGCTGGAGAGTCAGCATGGCGAGAGAGGGAACAAGGGAGGGGGCCCAGACTCTTCTCCACCACCAGAACTCATCAGCCAGGGGACTGCCAAGCCAGCCATGAAAGACCCGCCCCCAGGGCCAAACACCTCCCACCAGGCCCTGCCTCCAGCCTCAGGAACCACAATTCAACTGAGATTTGGAGGGGACAACATCCATTTCGCTGGCTGCGGTGCCAAACCATTCCTTCAAGACTGGACCAAGAACTCCGTACCACGCCGGTTCTGACCTCTGCCCTCTCCTCACCACTGCTGGCCCTGCGTTGAGGAAGCCTATGGTCTCGGGGGGGCTTCCTCCACACCCCTCACCTGCTGCCCTCCCAGCCTTGCCCCTACGTTCTCAGCCCCCCCACCCCACCCCACCTCGAGGGATGCCAGCTAGGCTCCCTAGTGCCCTGTGGGTCAAGGTCACCTGAGGCTCCCAGCAAGGCTCCCTCGTGCCCTGTGGGCCAAGGTCACGTGGGTGGTCCCTCCTGGAAATGTGGCTCCCAGCAAAGCTCCCTGATGCCCTGTGGGCCAAGGCCACCTAGGTGGACCCTCTAGGGAAGTGGGGCTCCCAGCAAGACTCCCTGGCACCCTGCGGGCCAAGGTCACCTGAGGCTCCCAGCAAGGCTCCCTCGTGCCCAGTAGGCCAAGGTCACCTGGGTGGTCCCTCCTGGAAAGAGGGCCTCCCAGCAAAGCTTCCTGATGCCCCGTGGCCAAAGTCACCTGGGCAGCCCCTGCTGCCCCGCAGATTGGAGCAGAGTGGCGTTTCCTGGCCTCAAGGCCACCCAAACCCGTCCCCTCAGACTCACTAGTCGGAGACCTCTGAGTTGGCTGGCTGAAGGTGGGAAAGCACCGTGGGTGGTGGCATGACCCATGGGCCCCTCCCTGTCGTGGGGGCCAGTAGAAAGCGCTGAGGGGCTCCCACATTTGCAAGCAGTCACACTGCACCGCCGGTCACCTCGTGCTTCCCAACCCTCCCTGCCGCAGCCTCCGCGGATTCCTCCCACGCGTGGCCGGGGAAACTGAGGCCCCACGGCGCGCTTTGGAACACGTTGGACCCCGGCGCGGGCTCCTTGGTGGGGTCCGCGGCAGGGGCGAGGGGCGCACGCAGGGCCAGCGCCGCGCACACCCGCACACACGTGGCCCTTCCCCTCCCTCCGGCCACGTGTGCTGCCCGCTGCCCCCCCGCATGCCAGGCTGGAGCTGCCACCCCTGCGGGCTCTGTGCTGGGGACACTCCCTCCTGCCCCGCCGCACACTGGCTCCCTCCTCCTTCCTTCTTTCTGTCCTTCCTCCTGCCTCTTCCCTCCCTCTCTCTCTCCCCTCCCTCCTGTCTTAGTCCCACATCTCGTCCTCTGTGAAGCCTTCCGCCCCCTCCCTGCCATTCCTCCGGGGCGCATATCACCTGACCAACGTAGGCATGTTCTGTGTTGTCCGTCTCCTGCATATTGGCATGTGAACTTCACAAGCACAGATTCCTGTCTGCTATTATGTTCGCTACACAGAGTGGGTGGTCAGTGAACGATATCGAGTGAATAAATGATAGCACCCAAGCCCCCAGGATCCCTGCAAGATCAGTGCTATCAGTTCTAGTTTAGAGAGGCGGAAACTAAGACAGAGAGAGCATTTCAATAACTCACCCCAAACCTGGAGCTGCCAGACTTAGCAAGTAAAAATACAATACGCTCAAACTAAACCTGAATGTTAGGTAGACAACAAATAAAAACTTTTAGGGTAAGTATGTTTGATGCAGTCTTTGAGACTTAACTTCCACTAAAAATGACATTGTTTATCCAAAGTTCAATTTTAACTGGGCAGTCCAGTATATCCAGCAGCCTTCCTTTCAATTTTTTTTTTGTTATTACTTTTTTAAAGTTATCGAGGCAGGGTCTCGCCATGTTGCCCAGGCTGGTCTCAAACTCCTGGGCCCAAGCAATCCTCCTGCCTCGGCCTCCCAAAGTGCTGGGATGAGAGGAGAGAGCCAGCAACCCTGCTTAAACCACACCCTAGGCAAGAGTCAGAGCTGAGACTCTCACCCAGGTTTCTATGACCCCAAAGCCCTGCCACAGTCTCTCATTCTGAACAAAGAGTTCACACACACACAGGCCATGCATCCTCACAAAGACCTCGATGAGGAAATCAGCTCGATAGACCCTGCCCAAAGTTTCGGCAGCAGTCTCTGACACAGCAGCACCTATTCATCAGAGTCAGAGAGCCCACTCCATCCTCCTGGGCTGCCAGTCTTAGAGCTTTCATAAGCATGAAATTAATTTAAAAATCTGGAGCCTCTCAATGGAATTACAGTCCTCTAATTCAGTTGCCAGTTACTTATTCTGTATTAATAATCCCACTCTATGGCCGGCCATTGGATACAGAAGCGCTGATCTCATAAAATTTTAAAGTAAACCTGTTTCATTCCCAGGAGGACGCCGTGTGACAGAACGTATTACAGAAGATTGACAAGAAAATATTTGGGGAGCTAGGACATTCTCTGGAGCAGCGTAAGATATTTGAATGATTTATTTGGAGTGTGGAGATGCTTCTGAGAAAAAGAATGGCTGGCAGAAAGAAACTTTCCTGTGAATAAGATATCTCTTGACCACTCACGGAGGGAAACTAAACCGAACGGTGTTCAGCTGCATCTCTCCTCATTTAGATTTTCATGAGCAAATATTTTTCCACGCCATTACAGGAAAGCATCATTTCCTAAGTATGAAGCTTATTATAAACCTGAGCATTCGGATCTTAGGAAAAGCAGCATTTAGATCCCGTGATCTTTTGAGGAACTCTAGGGCCCCAGAGTGTTTGTGGGTCTTTGCTGTTCGAACGGCTCTAACCGGTGTGTTTAATGAAT
Organism: Tarsius wallacei; assembly: GCA_963574415.1. NCBI lineage: Eukaryota > Metazoa > Chordata > Mammalia > Primates > Tarsiidae > Tarsius > Tarsius wallacei. The sequence continues at coordinate 8,153 of CAUYQG010217979.1, forward strand.
CCCAAGGCTCCCGCAGACCTGGAGCTGGGCTTGATGCACAGGGAACCTTGGGAAGTCATTCTGTCAACAAGCAGAGGGTGGGGTGGCCTGTAAGGCACGTCCTGTGAAATTAATCACACCTTGCTCTTTATGAGTCTAAGAATTCATTCTACAGATGCTAGTTTACAGTGGAGACATTTGAGTTATTCTCAAGGTAGATTACAAGTTCAGAACCTCTCGTGAACCATACTTTATTCATTCTTAGCGCGTTCCCATGGCAGAAAGATCAGTAGCTCTCCTTACCTTCCTATCACCCTTTGGCTCAACTTCTAAAAGCACGCATGCACACACACACACACACCACATGGTTGTACACACAACCCGGACTGGCACTACAGGCGTGAGCCACCATGCCCTCATCCCACAGGTCAGGGTGCTTGTTCAGAGAAGGGCACGTGACCAGGGATGGACCAATCAGAGCCTTTCCCTGGAATTGTTTTCTTTTGTTTTGTTTTGTTTGACACAGGGTCTCACTCTGCCACCCAGGCTGGAGTGCAACTCCCCGGTCCCAGCTCACTGCAGCCTCTGCCTCCCTGGGCTCAAGGGATCCTCCCACTTCAGTCTCCCAAATAGCTGGTACTACAAGTAAGCCCTACTACACCTGGCTACTTTTTTGTATTTTTTGTAGAGATGAGGGCCAGGCTAGTCTTGAACTCCTGGGTTCAAGCAATTCTTAACTGTGAATGTAACATTGACCTTTGACAGTGCTACTACCATTTGAAAGCCAATGCTGAGGACACACCTCTCCCACATCAGTGACTTTCAGAGACTTTTCCAATTCTCTAAGAAATACATTTTTAGCCAGGCGCCATGGCTCAAGCCTGTCATCCCAGCCCTTTGGGAGGCCGAGGCAAGAGGATTGCCTGAGACCAGGGGTTCGAGACCAGTCTGGGCAACTTGGTGAGACCTCGTCAAAAAATTAGCCGGGCGTGGTGGCTCATGCCTGTAGCTCCAGCTACTTGGAAGGCTGAGGCGGAAGGATCTCCTGAGCCCAGGAGGTCGAGGCTGCGGTGGCCGTGAGCGTGACTGCATTCTAGCCTGGGTGACAGAGTAAGACTCCAACTTAAAAAAAAAAAAGAGAAATACATTTTACACTGCGACCCAGTACATTCATATGTGCGTATGAAACTCACCCCTGGCGAGTGTGATGCACTCTTCTTCTCTGTCTGTTTCATCCTTTCAAATGCTGTTTGTGACCCATTAAGTTGATTTCGCCTCCCACAAAGCTGATTTCATTAGTGGGTTCAAAATTGTAGCAGCGAGGTCTCGCTAGCTTGCCCAGACTGTCCTCAATCTCCTGAGCTCAAGCAATCCTCCCGCCTCAGCCTTTCAAAGTGCTGGGATGACAGGCGTGAGCCATGGAGCCCAGTCTCCCTGAAATAGGTGCTCCCCTCTGACAGCACCCAGGTCAGGCCACACTCCTTTCTCACCTTGACTTCCACAACAGCCCCCTGGGCTTGCCTCAAACCCACTCATTTACATATTTAAAAGTAGCGTGCGATAGTCCTTTCTACAACACATTAAAGAAACCCTTTCCCCACTATACATTTCCCTTACGTGAAACTCGAGACTATCTGGATTTACTTCTCAGTTAACTGGGCTTGAGCATGTGTAAATTCCAAGTCACTCCTACTAGGAGTGATCACATGATTAGAAGGAGCTAGAAGGAGAATTGGCAAGCAGGAAAGCCTGAGACCGGATTTTGCCATCAAGAGAGACAGAGGGAGCGGGTTTCTGTAGCACCAACCTTAAGTCGCTTCCTGTGTCTCTCCATCTCCACTTAGGGACTTAGAAGGCATCACGAGTTTAACACGCCCACATCAAAAGGGCTTGTTTTCCTGCCTCCTCCTTCTCCTCTGCTGTTTGAGACTTGCTGAAGCATCGCCATCGAGCAGAGTATTTGGACCAAAAGACCAAAAGAGCACTCCCCGAAACTTCTAACTTCAAGACACGACCCAAGTCCAACCAGCACTTCCCCGAGAGCACCCAGGCCAGTCCATCCTCCTTCCTCACCTTTCTTCTACCACAGCTTCCTGGGCAGAACCGCCAGTCATCTTTTGGAAGTCTAAATCAAACCACGCCACCCCCCACTTGAAACCCTGGCAAATCTTTCCCTTTATGTCTAGAACAAAATTCAACCCCTTCCCACGCATGGCTCCCTCTTCTGTCTCCAAACTCACCTTTCTCAGCTCTCCCTTTCCCTCTCCAAGCATCCTGCCATTCCTTGAATGCACCACTGTCTTTCCTACCCCAGGGCCTGCACACTTCCTGTTCCTCTTAGCTAAGACATCCTTTCCCCTGTTCTTCTCACTCCCCTGGGGCCTCTGCTCAAATTTCATGTCTTCAAAGAAGCCCCTGGCCCAGCACCTCACCTAAAGTAGCCCCCGGCCACCCAGAGGTCTCTGCCCTCTCCTGTGTTATATTATCCTGCACTTCAGGATAATACAATAAGGTACTACTCATCAGTACCTTGAATTATAGGATGTATTTGTTTGTTCACGGTCTGTCTCCCTCACCTGAATGTAACTTCCATGAAGGCAGGTGTTGACTGTGGCTCCCTGGAGAGGCCATCAAATTTAGCTGTTGATCAAAGCCAAGTTTATTGCTCATGGCAGCAGGAGTCCAGGGTCTTAAACATTTCTCAGAAGGGTCTCAAAAGGGAGAGGGAAGGGCAGGATATAGCAAGGGTTGGTGGGTCCATTTGAGGTAGGTATTTCAATGCAGGGATTCTGATTGGAATTGAGTGAAGTGTGTGGTAGAATAGTTTAGGGTTCGTGGACACAGGGGACTAGGGTTTTGAAGCGAGGCTTGAAGAGTAGCAGTCATTTGACAACTTAGTTGAGTCTTATTCTGGAAAGTTCTGTTATCACGCTGATGAGACCTGGTTTACTAGTTTATTCTGCAGGAAAAAATTGATGTTTAGACGTTCCGGAAACAGTTTATTTGCAAGTTTTTCTTTCTGGACAAAAACATTCTGGAATAGTAAATCCACGTTAATGCAGTCCTAGCTCTTAATCTTACCACCGTGTGGCTGGGTGTGGTTTCAGTTCTTACAGGGGCCTTGTTTGAGTTAATAACATGAAGTGCTTAGAATCGTGCATGGCACATAGTAGTACTCAATAAATACTTATTGTGGCTTTTTCTGTAGTTGTTGCTAGCACCCTGGTGGAGAGTATCTGCCGGGTACACAATCAATGTTTTTCGAATTAGTTAATTAACTATTACAGTTGAAAGGACAAAAGACGGAGCAAAATGAAATGTGAGAGACTGAACACCTCAGTGACAATGTCCTGCTGTCTCCTATGGGTTCTGGCATGGAATTATTTGGGCAGGGATATTAGAAAGAATGTCAGATAAAATTCTTCTCTCTCACAGTGAGCTGAGTAGGTTAAATAAGGAATCCCCGGGCAACCCCTTCGGGTCCCCTCCCACTGTGGGAGCTTTTCTGTCCTCTCAATAAATCCTGCTTTCTAAAAAAAATAAAAATTAAAAAAAGAATCCCCAATGCTTTCTCTACTGCAAGCTTCCTTTCCTGTGCACCGTGGCAGGACCCCATGATGGAATCGAAAGTCACAATTATAAAAAGACAGGAACTCTTCAGTAGGAAACCAGACCCAGGACAATCGGGTTCTTCAGCGCATCTTCACTGGAGCAGACGGCTTTCTAAGTCTGGTGAAGACTGCAGAGAGAGATGCTGCAAGTTTTCTTTTAAGCAAGGATGGTGAATAGAAATTGATTTTGCAAGCCGGGCTCGGTGGCTCAGCCTGTAATCCCGCGCCTTTGGGAGGCTGAGGTGAGTGGATTGCCTGAGCCCACGGGTTCGAGACCCGCCTAGGCAAGCGAGACCTCATCTCTACAATAAATAAAAAAAATCAGCCGGGCGTGGTAGCGCGCGCCTGTAATTCCAGCTACTTGGAAGGCTGAGGCGGAAGGATCGCCGGAGCCCAGCAGGTCGAGGCTGCGGTGGCCGGGAGCGGCCACTGCACTCCAGTCTGGGCGACGGAGTGAGACTCCA
>CAUYQG010217986.1:0-23199 GCA_963574415.1 Tarsius wallacei
TCCAGTCCAGCTTCAATGGGCAGCATGCTTGGTTTTGTGTTTTTCCTATTGTGAATAGAGCTGCAGCAAACATGCGTGTGCAGTTATGTTTTTAGTAGAATGACTTGAGTTCCTCTAGGTATATTGCTGGGCCATGTGGAAGGTCAATTTTTAGTCCTTCAGAAATCGCCATACTGTCTTCCAAAGAGTTTGCACTAGTTCATATTCCTGCCATCAGTATAGAAGCGTTCCTTTTTCTCCGCATCCTCACCAGCACCTGTTGTTTATTTTATTAATGATGGCCATGAAGACTAATACTTTATTACATTAATTCTGACACCAACATCCATACTAATGCTAACAGTCATACTGACATTGTTAATAATGCTAATGCCAGCACTAGCATAAGTACTAATACAAATACTAATATTAACACCAAAGCTAATATGTGTATCCAAATCAGTACTAATAGTAGTATCAGCACTCATAAAATATTTCTCAGGATTTTTTCCATGTGGAGGGACCACCACTTGACTATCCCTCCTGGCTTCTTTGCCCATCTCTGCGTATTCGTGGAGAGGGAAGGAGTAACCTGAGGGGTGGGTAAAAGCCACTGATCCATTAAAAAGCTATAATCCCCGAAGATTTATTCTCTTTTCATCTCTCTCTGCCAGGCACCGTCGACAAAAGGCAGTAATCCTGGATAAGAGTGTCTGCCCTGTCCTTCAAGCCTTGCCGAGGGACTGGGTCTTGAGGGTTGGTCCTCTCAAAGAGGACAGCAGGCCTGCACATTTGACTGATCAGCTAAGGCACTCTCCAGCCCAGCCCCATCCATAGTAAAGCTGATGTTGTGATGTCCACTTGAGCAAGATGAAAATGCCCAAACCCTGAAGCACGGAACTCAAAGGGGAATTAAAATGAGAGTTTTTGAACATGCTAGATAAGAAAGAAAGACCTGGAACTAGTCTTCCTCTAAAGAATTTCTCAATTTCTTAGCAAATTTCTACCTTTTCTAACTCAAAAATACATCAAACACCTCCCTCTTGAGAGGAGATGATAGAGTTCACTCTCCCGCTGTCATGTCATCATAACACATGCTAAAAGTGGTGTTGAGTGACTCTTTTGCTGGCAGAGTTCTCCCAGTTACAATTAAGTTCACAATTTACGAGCTCTGGGTAATAAGATTGGACTCACTGCCATACTGGCAAGGAAACCAAGACAATTCTCTGTCTGTCTCTCCTTCTTCCCTTGGATATGAGCCTTTGCTATGGTCTTTGGCAACACGAATATTGAATTCTAGCAACATGATTCTTCCTAAAAGCTCTAGGGAGTGGAGACTAGCTTCTTTGCAGGGTTAGGTCCAGAGGTATAATAATCTTTCGTGTCCTATTTCTCTTTTTACACTTTAAAATGTGAAATTCAGACCTAGATTTCCTTTTGGTGGAAAACAATCCTTTTGCAAAATCATTTAAATTTGCCTTCACATATAGAATCCTATGTGGAAGGTCAAGGTCATTTCCGTCTCATTTTTCATATGCAGATCCAAACATAGAGACCCTGGCCATTCTCTAAGTTCACACAGGCCAAATCCCATGTCCTCCCATCCTCAACCAACACTTATGTCTCTGGCTAACATGATTATAAAATTCTAACCCAGAACACATTGAAAATGCTCAAAAATGTTTGTTAAAAGAAGCTACTTCCAAAAAATTAGATAAAACTAATTCTCCAGTCCTTCCTCACTCCAGAATTCCCCAACCCACAATGATATGTCAACCCATGCTGTGCAGGTCACTTTCTTGCTCGAAAACTTCATGAAATGTTTCTTGCTTATGGAATCTAACCTGTAGTCTAGTCTTGTTTGGTGTGCTAAAAAATGTTTTTAATGGAGACAGAAAAGCTTATTTCTCTCTCTCTCTCTCTCTCTCTCACACACAGTCTTTCCTTCTTTGGGATACCCTCCTTACTCCCACCCTCCACTGATTTGTCTCCTTCTGGTCCTCTCTCTGGGTGTCCTTGATGACATCATTTCCTATCAGAGCTCCTGATGGCCTCACTCTCTCTGCTGAAATCTTGACATAGCCCTTGTCTGTACCACTCATTCGACTCTTTGCACACCTCATCGTCCTTTTCCACTCATTTTTAAATAAATTTTTGCCTTTTCCCCACTAGAATATACCCTTCCTGAGGTCAGGCGAAATAGGCTAAATCTGGTTTTAGCCACAGACAACGGTTGTACAATGTTGGCACTCAATGCAATTATTTGAAGTTGACAGTGATGGCCTCTGAAGATCTGCTCCAACATATATGCTCTTTGACCTCCCCAATGCTGAATGCAGTATTTTAATCTGACTATAAAAATACCAAAGGTAAGTTCTAAGATCTCTGTCTTTTGGGAATGCTTCACTGGACCTTTGAGTCTGTCTCAGGTAATTCTGGTACTATACAGCAACAGAAAGCAGAGGAAGAAGTGTCTACCATTTTAAAATCATAGAGTCAGGCTGTGGACTGTGACAGGTGGCTCAGGTTTTTGGCTCAAAGGCAGACGATACCCAACCATCTCTGTTACATGCACCAATGAAGGAGAAAGATGAGGTAGAAAATGAGAAAAGCTATTTTTACTTTCCGGCCATTTCCACAGTAGATTGACCTTTCCAGTTTACAGAATGAGAATTGAAAAAAAAAAAGATCTTAGAATCTTGTATAACTGCCATTTTATACTTGAATCATTGCTTCGCTCCTGTTGTACAATCTCTGAACACCAGATAGAAGGATATCGCTACGATATTTTAAAATATTAATGAGTAAAGCACAAAGCAGACAGTTTACAATTAAAAAGAAATTAGACTATTATTTTCCTGAATGGTATTAACAAAAGCCAGCATTTATTGAGGTGACGTCATTTCATCTCATATAATTCTCACCACATCCATGTGAGGTAAACATTATTATTATTGGTATTTTTTAGATGAGAATACTAAGGCTTAAAGAAATTAATGTGCAAATCGCTTGGAAGGGTGTTTGGCACATACATGTACTGAATAGATTTTTTGATACCATTATCATCATCATTCTTGCAATCTCTGAGGAACATGCATGCGATCACATAGCTAGAAAGTGATGGAGCAGAGATTTTTAACTCAGATCTCTCTGACCCCAGATAGCAAGATTTTATTTCAAATACTTAAATCTGAAATAAAATTTAAATTTATTTCAAATACGAGTATTTTATTATATATGGTAGGATATGCTTAGTTACTGATTCTCTATAATTGTTTGCTCTTATTTTCTCTGGTCGTCTTTGAGTGTTTAAAAATAATGACTATTTTTTCACAAGCAGACTAACTCCTCAATAAATAATAAAGAATGTCCCAAATTTGGCTGTTAGGCTGGTGTAGAATTTTATTTTTTTCCTTTATCTTCCCCAGGCTTTGTTATGGTGAGAGACCAACCTCTGTCACTGTGGAAACATATGGAAGAAACCTGGCATTCATACTTTTCCTGAAACTTAAGACATTCAGTATGGAACTAGATTTAAATGCACCAGCAGCTGACACTATCAGAGAATGACATTTCCTAAATAAGCTATAATTAGAAATGAATTCCATGACATTAGGATGGAAATCTTGGTAGATAAATAGACATTCATTTCTGTAGAAAATTTTTAACATGATAAATTTTCCAGAAGAAAACATCACCTGATAGTTGATATTTGTGTTGCTAATGCATTTATACTAACAAAACAAAGCAACAACAGTAACTACCAACTGCCATTTCTAATTTCTCTCAGACTTAGATTTATTCCCCAGTGGGTACAGCAAATCCTTCTTAATGGTTCCTCTGTCTGTAATACTATTTTCCAGCATCCACTTGTCTCAGATTCAATAGCACGCCTCAAGGATGCCTGCTCCAACCCTCAGGACAAGGTTGGGAACCTCTGTTCAATATTCTCACTGCACCCTATATTTTTTCTTCATGGGCTTTATGGTAACTGAAGTTAATTACTTCCTACATGTGATTACCTTTTAAATGTCAGTTCCCCTCCTGCGGAACCATAGACTTTATGATAGCGGGGTTATATCTGTCTTGCTCGCTTGTGTCCCTAGGACCTAGCCTAGTTCCAGTTCTTCATAGACTCCCAAGGCAAATTGCTAATGGCATAAATAAGCAAATCCTACCATATATGTACATATTTACCACATATGTACACATATATACATACCTTACATATATACACATTATATATGATAGGATATGCTTATTTATTATATATATTATTACATTTATATATACATTTGTAATTTATATATGCATAAATATGTATAAATAAAAAAATATATATATATAATGTTATCCTAGACTTCATTTTACTCAAGGCTAATAAATTCTGGTAAGATCTAAATTTTTCTAACATCTGAAGAAAGAGCTAAAAGGTGATTTCATGTAGGATCACCAGATAAAGCACAGGATGCTCAGATAAATGAGAATTTCAGAAAAACAACAAATAATTTTTAGTGGATATCTTAATTATTATATAACCATTATTTGTTTTGTTTTGTTTTTTGAGTTGGAGTCTCACTCTATTGCCCAGGCTAGAGTGCTGTGGCTTGCTCACAGTCACCACAGCCACGATCTGTTGGGCTCAGACGATCCTTCCACCTCAGCCTTCCAAGTAACTGGAACAGCAGGCACGCACCACCATGCCCAGCTAATTTTTTTTTAATTCATTGTAGAGACGAGGTCTTGCCAAGTTGTCCAGGCTGGTCTCGAACCCCTGGGCTCAGGGAATCCTCTCTCCTCGGCCTCCCAAAGTGCTGAGATTATAGACTTGAGCCACCACGCCCAGCCCTATTTGTTGTTTTAACTAACTGAACATCCTGGATTTGTAATTGCTAAACCTGGTGACTCTACTCCCAGAACATCTTGCTATCAGGAAACAAGAAAGTAAGGCAACAAGAGAAGGAAAATGTGAAGTCCTTGAGAATAGGAACCAGGAGATTGTTCTTCCTATCTGCCCAGTCACCGCCTAGCTTCCTTCCCCAGTGGTTCCCAGTACATTACCGGCTCCAGAGGCACCAATACATGATTGTTGATTGAACTTAAGTTTTAAATTTCCACCAAATGCCTCCATGCCCAAAGAACCATGAAGGACAATACACAGTTAAGAGGGACAAATAAAAGAACAACTCAGTGATGACATGATCTTCAAGCTGGAAGGAGGTGGGGACCACCTGTATACTGCCTAGTTTCCCACAGGAAGAAATCATGGCCCAGTGTGACTCTTCTAAGGCTCTGCAATTGGCAGTGATATGTAAGGGACTGGGACCAGGTCACCGTAACTCCCACTTCAATGCTCCTTTCACACCCTGCACTAAAGATATTTCTGACAAAGATAAACTTTTTCTAGCCTAGAAATGGCCATAACTTTCTTCTCTACTAACTGCCTCAGCTTTGTAACCAACCATCATATCCCAAGCTACTATGCATATTCTTTAAAGAAACGCAAGCAAGAGCTTTTCCTTTTTTTAAAAAAAAACCAATAAAGACTATATTTATAGGCAGATGGAATGAAACAATAAGTTTAAAATGAATATAATTGTTTAAAAATATTTGAGGCCTTTTGTATGAAACTGCCTTTCATTTGTAGACATATCAGATTATACCAAAGATCTCTCTTTATACATTTTTTAAAAGGGTGGCAGCTTTAGTTCAATAGCATTCGTGAGACAATCCCTTAAGCTGTGTCAAAATGCCAGTTATCCTAGATGCCACCCAGATTTGAATAATTTAGAGAGAGACAAAACACACGCAGAAAGAAGGAATCATCTTTTGACTACCGCTGCTTTTGATGAGGCTGTCGTCCCTCTACTCCCCCTGTCCTGAACCATCTTCCTCTCTCTATCAGTTGGTGACAAGTGCCAATCAAGCCTTCTGTCGTGGAGGGGGGGGGAGGAATGGGCAGTGGAGACGCCAGGGGAGGGGAAGGGGAAAAACATGAAACATTTTCGAACAATTGCTCAAGGAAGATTCCCTATCAGTGTGTGGTCTGGGGAAAAGAAGTCTTTTCCTTTTTTTCCGCTTCTAATCTCTGACTGACTATTTACCTCTTTTTATAAACTTGAATCTCTCTGTTGCTCCAAAGACTCCCAAACAAATCGCCGGTCAGCCAGGACTAAGCTGCTTTGTTGGTGACGATTAGCAGGTTTGCTGTAGTTTTAACATCTTCAGCTCAGCTGAATGTCAAATGATTCGGGAAATACTTGTCTTATTTTGACCAAAGCCATATGAATGTTTGAAATAATTTGGGAGAAAGGTGCCACAAAAAGAGAATTACAGAATATTTCAGAGAGAGAGAGAGTTGAACATGGGCAATGGAAAACTCTATCAACATTTGTACTTCTGTTATTTTTTTTATCCTACCATCATTTTGAAAAATATGGTCCGGCTAACCCTCTTTCCCAAAGGAGAAAAAAAAATCTGTATATGCCTATTTAAATCCCAAAGTATATGAAATTTTTACTCTGAGAACATTAAATATTTTGGGTTCAAAAATCCTCATAACATTCATTTATTGAGTATCTCCTTTGTGCTAAGTACCACACAACAATAAAGTCCAGACCCAGTTTTTTCAAGTCTTCTATTGCATTCACGTATATACCCATTTCAGCATTTAATCATTTTTAAAACAATAGAATAGAAATACCTAAAACTCTGTTACTTGTAAGACCCTAAAAAGCAAGGACTATGCCTTGGTTCTCCACCATTCCATGCTGTGTTTCACATTGGTCTTCTAAATACGAACTGCTCAAGGGCATCTCTTCCTATGAAGCATCCTGGTCAGGGAAAGGTCCTGGCTGGGAATCAGGGTCTCTGGCTCCAGCTCTCCCAACCATGGACAGCCATGGACTGACCTACTGCTCAGTGAGTCTTTGGCTTTTTGCATTTATACCATGAGGAGAGTCCTTTTCCATGGTCCCTTCCACTGCCAGAGACTGTGAGTCCTTGACCTAGGGGCAAGGAAACTGAATAGCAAAGCTTAGAAAGCCTTATCCAATATTAACCACCTTGAGGGCAGAGTTTGTCATTCTCATTGAGTTTCCAGGGTCAACACAGTGTCCTGCTTTAATAAAGATCTACCACTTGAAAGAAACTCAAGAGTCTGTGAAGCAGTGAAAAAGCAACCCAGGTAGGCTTCAACATGGTCCTGGGAGATAAGCCGTAGGAAAGACCTAGACCAGATTTTATATGAATATTTTGGGGGCAAAACTCTGCAGCCACCAATGTCCAAGGGGCTTGCAGATAAGAGCGGGCAATCTCATCATAGGCCCCGAGGCAAGAGTGTAAGAAGCGGGGTCATGGATGAAAGGAAGGATGTAGGCTTGGCGTACACTGAAATATTAGCTGTACAAATGAAAAGTTGTGTATTTCCCTTGTACCAAGTATATTTTGCCCATAAAGACAATTTCTCCCATTTCTGCGTGGATCTACTTTCTTTCTCCACCCTGATGTCCCACCTCAAGTACCTCATATTGCTACACCGAGCTCACCCAGTGCGGGGTGCAAGAAGGGGGCTATGAGTCCAGGAGCTTTATTTCTCCTGCTTCTTGCTCATGAGTTGGCTCCATCATTTCTCTCGTCTCCTGCTATACCTTCAGTCTCTCCCTCTCCACAGGCTTCTCCCTTTCAGCCTGAAAATGTGCTCCACTTTCTCCCATTTATTCATTCATATTAATTGAGCGCGTACTATATACAATCTACAAATGAATGGAAGAACGTGGAGCCATATTTTCACCCTCAACAGCAAATGTCTTCGTCACTTTCAGCAGCTATCCTCTTCTTCTTTCTTAATGAGATCAAAGTCACTTGTCAAGAGTATCTTCACTGTCCCTCTCTTCATCTCAATTTCTCCACCTCTGCCCTTCTTCCTTGTTTCTTCACTTTGGTATTAGAATAGGACATGATCTTTCTTTATCAGCTGGAATGGTTTCAGCGTGTCTCTAAATGAGGAAATGTATTACCTCACATAACAGGAAGTTCAGTGATAGCGAAGCCTCCAGGCAAAGTATGATCAGGGCTCTTGTTGCTTTTCTCTGAGATTCTGTCAGTGATCTCAGTGACTTAAAAGCACCAAGGCAAGGCAGAGATTGTATTTAGGAGGGCAAGGAAAAAGAGGGAATGCAATCGTATCAAGGAGTAAGCAAGTTACATTTATGATATCTCATTTCTTTAAGCTGGGTTGTGGGTATATCTTATTTTAGTTTTGCCATTTTTGTTAAAAGAAATGTAAGATGTAAATACATTAATAAAATGAGTATTCATAACCACACCTACCTTAAGAGCACCTCTGAAATCCCTTGTGCATTTCTTCTCATTCACATTTTCTATCCAAACTCCTAGAGGGAATTACTCTACAGAAGTATGTGGGTGTTTGAATTCTATACAAATAAAATATTGCTATATATCACTTATGACTTGGAGTCTTCCATGGTATTTTTAGATTCATTATGCTAATGAACATAGGGACAGTACATTTATTTTTCAGCACTAATATTTTATCATGCAAATTCACTGCAACTGGCCACCGCAAGAAATGTTAAGAAACCACCGCATCTGTGAAGTGGGAGATTTGGGGTCTATCTATGAAGCCTGCCAGAGCTCATGAAGAGGTTTTCAAATCTGACAAGTTGATGAAACTTGAGTTTATGGAACATATATTAGTCGTCTATGCTGCGTAATGAATCACTACAAACTTAATGGCTAAAAACAACACACAATTATTATCTCACATTTCTATGGCTCAAAAGTAAGGGCAGAGCTTAGCAGGGTTCTCTGTTGAGATTCTCACACGGCTGCAGTCAGCATGTTAGCCAGGGCTGAGTTCTCATTTGAAGGCCGAACAGAAAAAATATCGTCTTCCAGCCTCCCTCAGGTTGTTGGGAAGATTCACTTTTTTATGGTTGAGGGAGTTATAGAAGTTTGCTTTTTCAAAGTCAGCAACAGAGAGAAAGCATGCCACTCTAGAGCCAGCTGCCTATCAAGAAGGCATCATACTTAACATAATCACAGATGCGATAGCTCACCATCTGTGCCATATTCTATTACTTGATAGGAAGTTTCAGGATCTACCCACACTCAAGAGGAGGGGATTGCATAAGGGAATGAATTAATACCAGGAGGCAAGGATCATAGGGGTCATTTTAACACGTCCACTCCAGAGTAGTCTTCAAAGTTGTTGCATCTGACAAACTACACTACCACCTGAAAATAACTGCTTCTCCTTCGCTTCTGATTTTTTTTTTCATGGTCAAGCTATAAATCAGAATTAGAAACGTGATCAAAAACACAATTTCCTCGCTTAACGTGGAGTAGTGATATTAACACTGTTAAAGTGACACTACAGTAATTTTTGACATAAAGGTCTTGTACATCATTCATCAGAATTATATCTAAGCATTTTAAATTGAATTTTCTGTTAGCTTCTATTATAGATATATAATCAATTTTTGAATACTGTTCTTTAATCTAAGTTATCTACACAAACTCAATAAACTTTCTGTACTTTCAAATTTTGCTTAAATAATATGCTCTGGGAATGATATCTGTATCTTCCTTTCTCATCTTTATTATTTTTGATTCTTTTTTTGTCTTATTGTTCTGTTCAGAATCTTTGATACAGAATTTATTGAAAGTGGTATTAGTTGATATCTTTATCTTATTTCAGAGTTTAAAGGGAATGCTTTTAATTTGGGGGTAGATGTATGTTAGATACCTTTTTCAGGTGAAAAATACTCCTGCTATTTCCAGTTTGCTAAGGATTGTTTGTGTAAATGCGCTTTAATTGTATTAAGTGATTTTTCTGTACGTGTTTGCATAATGACTTAGAATGATATATTTTTTTAATGTCTATCCAAAACCATTTCTGGAATGTTCCTAAATTATGTAATTCACCTATGAATCTGCTTTGCTAATAATTTTGAAGACTTGTTATTTATATTTTTTTAACTTAAAAAAATTTTTTTTTAATTGTGGGGTACATTTCAGGGTTAGGTATACAAATATTCACTGTGCAGATACACTTGTTGATGAGGTGTGCCCCCCTTCCCCAGGCAGATTTCCACTACTGTCAATCCCTCCTCCCCACCCCCCTTCCCCTCTGCAGTTTCCCGCTACTGTCAATCCTTTTCTTATAGTATTACGGTGGTTGTTCAAGTCCACTTATGAGTGAGAGCATGTGATACTCAGTTATTTCTGCGAAAGATCACTCATTATTATAGAATTCCATCCAGGTTGCTGCGAAGTTCATGATTTTGTTTTTCTTTATGGCTATGTAATATTCCATTGTGTATATGTACCATATATTTTTTTTAATCCAGTCCTCTTTTGATGGGCAGCACGGTTGGTTCCATGTTCTTGCTATTGTGAGCAATGCTGCGATAAACACACGTGTGCAGGTATCTTTTTTATAGAGTTATTTGAGTTCTTCTGGGTATACGGAAGGTCGATTTTTAGAACTTGTAGAAATAGCCACACTGTTTTCCAAAGAGGCTGTACTAGTTTGCACTCCCACCAACAGTGTAGACGTGTTCCCTTTTCGCCACACCCTCTCCAGCAACTGTTATTTTTTGAGTTATTGATAATTGCCATTCTGACAGGAGTTAGGTGGTATTTCAGTGTAGTTTTAATTTGCATCTCCTTGATGACTAGTGAGGCTGAACATTTTTTCATGTATCTGTTAGCTGCTCATATGTCTTCTTTTGAGAACTTTCTATTCATATATTTTGCCCACTTTCTAATGGGGCTGTTTGTTTTTTTCTTTTCAGCATGTTTGAGTTTCTTGTAGATCCTAGATGTTAGGTCTTTGTTAGACATGGAGTTGGCAAATATTTTTTCCCAGTCTGTGAACTGTCTCACTGCTCTCTTGATGGTTTCTTTGGCTTTGCAGAAGCTTGTCAGTTTGATGAGGTCCCACATGACAATCTTATCTCTCATGACATGGGCACTTCAGGTTTTGATCAGGAATTGGTTGCCAGTTGCAATTTCCATAAGAGTGTCTTCTGCATTTTCTAAGGTTCTTATAGTTTGCGGTTTTACGTTTAGATCTTTGATTCATTTAGAGTTGATTTTTGTGTATGGGGATAGGTAGGGGTCCTGTTTCAATCTTCTGCATGTGGACAGCCAGTTTTCCCGGCACTATTTACTGAACAGGTTCTCGTCTCCCCAGTGGTGGGTGGTGGAGGCTTTGTAGAAGATGAGTTGGTTGAGAAATTGAGGTTTTGCTTCTGGAATCTCAATTCTATTCCATTGATCTATATGCCTATTCTTGTACCAATACCAAGCTGTTTTGATTATTGTAGCTATATAATAAAGTTTAAAGTCTAGGAGTGTGACACCTCCTGCTTTGTTTTGTTTTTGTTTTTGTTTTGTTTTTTGCTGAGGATTGTTTTGGCTATTCTTGGCCTTTTATGTTTCCATACGAATTCCTGTATTGTCATTTCTTGGTCTGAGAAGAACGTTGCTGGTAATTTTTTTGATGGGTATTGCGTTAAATCTGTAGATTGCCTTAGGTGGAATGGACATCTTAATGATGTTGATTCTTCCAGTCCATGAGCATGGAATGTTTTTTCGCTTGCTTGTGTCATCTTTGATTTCTTTGAGCAGTGTTTTTTAGTTTTCACTGTAAAGGTCTTTCACATCTCTGGTTAGGAAGATGCCAAGTTATTTCATTTTTGAGGGTGGCTATGTGAATGAAATTGTGTTTTTTATTTGGGTTTCTGTTTGTTTATTATTGGTGTATAGAAATGCGATTGGAAGACTTGTTATCTACATTGACAAGTGAGTTATTCTAATTTCCTTCTGTGGTAATTTTCTGTTGATATCAAGCTTGTATTAGTTCATAAAATGAGCTAGGGAGTAAAACCCACTGGGTATTTTTTCCCCGTGGATAAAAGTTTAAGATAGGAATTAGCTATTTCTTGAATATTTTTTAGAGCCTAGAAAAGTCATCTGGGCTTGAACTTTTCTTTGTGGGAAGATTTTAAGCTACAGATTTACTTTCTCTAATTGTTATAAGGCCACTCAGATGTTACATTTAATTTTGAGTCTACTTGGTTATTTGTTCTTTTCTAAAAATTTGCTTTTATTGGTTCAGCAAATGATTTCTCTTATTATATTTTTAATGTCTGATGCCTTTATAGTTATGTTACTTTACCCATTTTTAAAATTATTGAAGTTTTCCTTCTCTAAGTACCTCCACTGATCCTGCTAGAAGAATAAATGTTGGTCTTCTAAAAGAATTAACTTCCAGTGTTGTCTGTGTGTCTTCCAGGAAAATGACTTTGCGGGAGGAAAAAAGAAAGAATTAGTTTCTAGCTTTGTTGATTCTCTCAGCTGTATGTTGAGTTTCTATTTCATTTAATTTTGTTTTCTTTTTATTTCTTTGAGATTGTTATGCTGTTCTTTTCATGACTTCAATTGGATAGCTTATTAGAGATAAGTATTCTTTCTCTAGAGATGAATATTCAAGGCTATAAATGTCCATGCTATAGCTGTAGCCCACAGTTTTTTCTGTACTGTCTTCTATTATTCATGTAATATTTATCATATAATTTCCACTATAATTTCTTCTAAAATCCATGAAATATTTGAAAGTGTATTATGAATTTTCAAAATTATAAGGTTTTTAAAAATTATTGTTTGTATCAATTCTTAATTTAGTTGTGGTTTGATATATATTTTAATGGAGTTTACACTTCAGAGCAGTTTTAGTTTCACAGCACAACTGAGCAGAAAGTACAGAGACTTCCCATATACATCCTGCTCCCACACCCACAGCCTTCCCAAAAATCAACATCCCCCACCAGAGAGGAAAATTTCTAACAACTGATGAACCTGTATTATTAGCATTATCATCCAAAGTCCAGAGTGTGCATTACCCACTTTGCCTAGTCTGAGATCAGGTACTCTTATGGATGTTGTGTTCCCCTCCACACCCCTTTCTTGGTGTTGCACATTCTATGGGTTTGGACAAATTGATAAATCCACCATTGTTGTGTCATACAGAGTAGTTTCACTGCCCTGAGAATCCTCTGTGATCCACTGATTCACCTCTCTCTCCCCTCCACCTCTAGCAATCACTGATCTTTTTACTATCTTCAAGATTTTCCCATTTCCAGAATGTCATATAGTTGGAATCATACAGATTCGTTTCTTTGCATTAGTAATGTGCATTTACATTTCCTTCACGTCTTTCCATGGCTTGGTAGCTTACTTCCTTTTAGTGCTGAATAATATCCCATTGTCTGGATGTACCACAGTTTATTTACCAATTCAGCTACTGAAGAATATCTTGATTGCTTCCAAGTCTTGACAATCATGAATAAAGCTGCTATACGAATTTATGTGCAAGTTTTTATGTGGACATAAGTTTTCAACCCTTTTGAGTAAGTACTAAGAAATGCAATTACTAGATCATGTGGTAAGAGTTTTTAGTTTTGTAAGAAACCACCAAACTGTCCTTCAAAGCAGCTATACCATTTTTCAGTCCCAAAAGCAATAAATGAGAGTTCCTGTTGATCCACATTCTCACCGGCATTTGGTATTGTCAATGTTCTGGATTTTGTCCATCCTAATGGGTTTGTAGTCACATCTCGTTGTTTCAGTTTGCATTTTCCCGATAGCTTATGGTATGAAGCATTTTTTATATGCTTATTTGCCATCTGTGTATCTTCTTTTTTAATAGTTCTTTTTATGTATTTATTTTTTAATTTCTATATTTTAATATTTTATTTTAAAGATGTGGGATACAATTCAGGGCTAGGTATACAAGTGGACATCATACAGGTAAAGCCTGGGCCTCCTTTCGGTACCCACTTTGCCTAGTTTGAGATCAGGTACTCTTATGGATGCTGTGTTCCCCTCCACACTCCTTTCTTATAGTATTACAGTAAATGTTTAGAGTCCCCTTATGAGTGAGAACATATGGTACTCTGTTCTTTGTTTCTGTGCTAGATCATTTAGTATTATAGACTCTAAATCCATCCAAGTTGCTATGAAGTCCACATGTTTGTCCTTCTTTATGGCTGCATATTATTCCATTGTGTATATGTACCACATTTTTTTATCCAGTCCAGTTTTGATGGGAAACACAGTTGGTTCCATATATTCACTGTTGTGAATAGTGCTGCAATGAACATGCATGTGCAGGTATCTTTATTTTGTATGATTTGCGTTCCTCTGGGTATATTCCCAGTAGGAGGATTGCTGGGTCATATGGAAGGTCAATTTCTAGTTCCTTTAGAAATCACCACACTGTTTTCCATAGAGGTTGAACTAGTTTTCATTCTCACCAGCAATGTAGAAGTGTTCCCTTTTCTCCTCATCCTTACCAGCATCTGTTGTTTTTTATTTTATTAATGGTGGCTGTTCTTACTGGGATTAGGTAAAATCTCAATATGGTTTCAATTTGCATTTCTCTGATGATTAGTGAGACTGAGCACTTTCTCATGTGTTTGTAGACTACCCATATATCTTCTTTTGAGAAATGTCTATTCATGTCTTTTGACCACTTTTTAATGGGGCTGTTTGGGTTTTTTTTCTTCCCTTTCAGCACGTTTGAGCTCCTTGTAGACCCTGGATGTTGGGCCTTTGTCAGATATACAGTTGGCAAATATTTTTTCTCATTCTGCGGGCTGTCTCCCCACTCTCTTTATGGTTTCTTTTGCTTTGCAGAAGCTTTTCAGTTTAATGAGGTCCCACTTGTCTATCTTATCTCTTATGGCATAGACACCTGGGGTTTTGATCAGGAATTTGTTGCCTACTGTGATTTCTGTAAGGGTGTCTCCTGCATTTTCTAAGATTCTTATAATTTGAAGTTCCATGTTTAGGTCTTTGATCCATTTAGAGTTGATTTTTGTGTGTGGTGATAAGTAGGGGTCCTGTTTCAATTGTCTCATGTGGTCAGTCAGTTTTCCTAGCATTATTTATTGAATAGGTTCTCCTCTCTCCAGTAGTTGTTGATGGGGGCTTTGCTGAAGATGAGTTGGCTAAGAAATTGAGATTGTGCTTCTGGAATTTCTGTTCCATTGGTCCATATGCCTGTTCTTGTACCAATACCAGGTTGTTTTGATAATTGTAGCCTTATAGTAAAGTTTAAAATCTGGAAGTGTGATACCTCCAGCTTTGTTTCTTTTGCTAAGGATTGTGGGTATCCTCTTTGGTGATGTGTCTGTTAAGGTCATTGACTATTTTTAAATCATGTTTTTTATTTTTGTGTGGTTAAGTTGTAAGAGTTCTTTGTATATTTTAGATAACCGTCTTTTACTAGATACACCTTCAGCAAATATTTTCTCCTGGTCTGTGACTTGTCTTTTCATTCACTTAACAGTATCTTTAGCAGAGAAGAAATTTTTAATTTTAATGAAGCCCAGTTTATCAATTCCTTCTTTTATGGATCGTGTCTTTGATGTTGTATCTAGAAAGTCATGGTCAAATTCAAAGGCACCTGAATTTCTCTTGTGTAATCTTCTAAGAGTGTTATAGTTTTCAGTTTTTACATTTAGGTCAACAATATATTGTGAGTTAATATATCTATTTCTAGATTCTCTTTTTCTTTTTTTGCATGTGACTGTCCAGTTGATCCAACACTATTTGTTGAAAAGACTATCTTTGCTCCATTGGGTTGCCATTGCTCCTTTGTCAAAGTCAGTTGACTATATTAATGTGAGTCTGTTTTCGGGCTTTTCATTCTGTTCCACTGATGAGCTTCTCTATTAGTTTAATGATACCAAACTGTCTTGATTACTATAGCTTTGTAGTAAGTCTTGATGATAGTTGGTGTCAGTCCTCCAACTTTAGTTTTCTTTTTCAATATTGTGTTGGCTATTCTGAGTATTTCCACATAAACTTTCGAACCATTTTGTCAATATCCACAAAATATCTTTTGAAGATTTTGATTAAGAATATGTTGGATGTATAAATCAAGTTGGCAAGAACTGTCATCTTGACAATATTGAGTGTTCCAATCACAAACATGGATTACCTCTCCCTTTATTTAGTTGTTTGATCTTTTTCATCTGTGTTTTGTAGTTTTATAGATTCTGTTAGATTTATGTCTCAGTGTTTAATTTTAGGGGGTGTTAATGTAAGTGATATCAAGTTTTTAATTTCAAATTTCACTTGTTCATTGCTGGTGATTGACTTTTATATACTAACCTTCAATTCTGCCACCTTGCTGTCATCGCTTATTTGTTCCAGAAGTTTCTGCCAATTCTTTCAGATTTTCACATAGACAACCATATCATCTACAGGCAAAGGCAGTTTTATTTCTTTCTTCCTCATCTATATACATTATATTTCCTCTCCTTTTCTTATTGCTTTAGCTAAGACTTCCATTACAATGCTAAAAAGCAGTGGTAAGAGAAGAAATTCTTGCCTTGTTCCTGATCTTGGTGGGAAAGCTTTGAGTTGCTCATCATTAAATACAATGTTAGCTTTCAATTAATTGTAATTTTTTTAATCAAGTTGAGGAAGTTCCCTCTGTTCCTGGTTTGCCGAGAGTTTTTAACCATAGTGGGTATAGGATTTTGTTGAATACTTTTCTGAATCTATTGATAGGATATGTGGTTTTCTTCTTTAGCCTATTGATTCAATGGATTACATAAATTGGTTTTTGAGTGTCAAGCCAGCCTGGCATGCCTGGTATAAATTCCCCTTGGTCTTGATGTACAATTATTTTCATATATTTATGGTATACTATTTTTTTGAAATTTGTTGATGTGTCCTTTAAGACATGATATGATCTATTTGTGTAAGTGTTCTTCATGTGCTTAGGTGCAGTGTTCTATATATGTCTCTTAGAATAATCTCATTAATTTTATTTTTCAAGTCTTCTATATCTTGTATTTTTTGTCTGATTACTGTTCTAGAAAGATTTGTCATGATTGATGAGGAGGCAGGAGGACAGAGGAAAGAGTTTTTGATATAATGGTTAGAGTCTCTGAAAAAAACAATCTGCTTCGGTAAGAAAAATGTCAAATGCACCCTCATTCTGTCCATGCCTAGTCCATTGGTATACAGTACGTCGCACTCACTGCTTAGAGTGCTGGAGAATCGTGAGTTTCACTACATCTTACATTTAATTTACTTAGAACTTTTTCCCAAAATTGTTCACACAATATTGCTAACACATTAGACCACTTAACTTGCTGTGTTTTCCTGCCATCGCTTGTCTTTGCTCCTGTTGTTTCTTCCTCTTAGAACTTCTTTCTCTAACCCCCACACACCTATCAAAAGCTTCCATGTCCTCCATAAGCCCTTTCAGATTTCTCCTTCTTCTGAACATCTATAGCACTTACTTTAATGTCTCAGTTATGAATTGTCACACTGCGTGAAATTTTCATGAACACATACTCTTTCTTCTATTGAATTACTAAGGACCTTGAAGTCTGGAACCTAACTGTTCGTTTTAGTAGCTCCAACGTTACCTAGGAAGAACTCAATATATAAATGCTAAAATAATATGCAAGTTTCCATACTCAAAGGCAGAAACTTTCGTTGCTATGACTTCACCAATTAAAAATCACTTTGAGGCTGGCATGGTGGCTTATGCCTGTAATCCAAAACTTTGGGAGGCTGAAGCAGGAGTATTGTTTGAGCCCAGGAGTTCAAGATCAACCTGGGCAACATAGCAAGACCTCATTTCCACAAAAAAGTCAGAAAGTTAGCCAGATGTAGTGGTGTGTAGGCTGAGACGGAAGAATCACATGAGCCCAAGAGGTCAAGCGTGAGACTGTGGTGAACTGTAATTGTACCACTGCACTCCAGCATGGGTAACAGAGTGAGACCCTGACTCAAAAAAAACATCACTTTGAAAGCAAGCATCTGCCTGAACATCATAAATGTTCTGAGTTAGAGAACACTAATTGTAGGATATGAATAGACTTCTATAAATACTACTGACATTTTTATACTAATCGTTGTGTATTTCGAGGCCCAGATGTTCCAGAGTTGTTGAACTAAAACAACTTGAATCAATTTGGCAGCTCCGTTGACACCCATGGCAGGTTTCGTGACAAGTAAAAATATTTCCTTTTTATCTGGATGTTTCCTTATTTTATCTCAATTTGAGCTGACTGGAGGTAGAGAAACCAAGAGATTAAATGCGAGGGTCAAGAAAACAGTAATCTAGTGATCATTCTAGAAGTTTCACTCAAATTTAAAATTTCCCTAACTCACATCCCCATTATTTTTTGAAGAACCAGCCCCACACACCTGAAATAAATTCCAGTGGGTCACAGTGCATAATTCTTTTGTGCATTGCTGGTATAGTCATTTTTTGAGACTTGTTACTATATCGCCATTTATAACATGGCCCATTTTCACGAGCTTAGGTGCAGAATTCCATATAAAAATCTTCTGTGTGCTTCAATTTCCTCATCTAAAATTGGCTTCGGTAATAGCACTTGCCTGATTGTGTTGAAGGGAGCATTAAGAGAGCTCATATATGCTGTGCTCTAGAGCAATGCCTTTCACGAGGTAGGTAGGTGTTTAATCACTACCGTTGTGCTTGGCGATTCAACTCCAGCTATCTCTCATTTACATGATGAATCTATGTGTTTTTCAAATAAAACAATGAACGAAGTTGAACTTAAGATATACAGATGCGCTAACTTTAAAGTAACATAGTTTAAGATGCTTGCCAACTACAGTGGTGCCTTATGTTGGCAAAATAGCTCAGAAAATGCTCCTTGCAGTTCTGGAAATGAGATAAGGCATGCAAGATGATTTCCCTGCCGGCATCCTCCTCCCAGCTGCCACTGTTGAAATTCTCTGAGATTGTTCTTTAGGGGCTCTCATATTTTCCAAATGTTTTATTGTTTTCCTTTATTTTATGAACAGATGAATTTTATTTAAATATTCTAATTAACTGCCACTTTATAGAATCTCGGTCATCCATTATGTGCACTGTGAAGCTGGTATGTTTTTGAAGTCCACAACTGGCTTTGACCTTACATGTGAAAATGCTGTTTTAATACTGGGACTCTATGTGTACATGGAGATAACACATTATTAGGTCAGGTTTCGCCAGACGAATAAAGTCGGTCAAGAATAATGGAAAATTGTGCTCCCTCAATGACTTAAAAAATTAGGCACACCTCTGAAAATGCTTACCTTGAACTCAGTGAGTTGTTGATTTGCCCCATGGGATCTGCTCGTTTTTATCACCTGAAAGTGTCTTCTTTAATAATGGCTGAAATATAGGTTTGCACTTGGATGGTATTTGTGATTATCTCAGTTCACTAGACTGCAAACCTGATTATTCTCCCAATTAAAACAGCAGTGGGTGCCTATTTCTCAGCAAGACACACGGAGGGTCTTGAATGACCAAGATTTCATTTCTTTCTCAGAATATTTTATACGATTCAGTAATCAGTAAAATTGGTTCCTCTACAATGGGCCTCCTCTGTCATTAGTGAGAATTAGCAAAGTTCTATTGCCTTAAAAAAAAAAAAAGTAAAGTGGTCTATTACTGTGAATGAACCTGCTTTTTTTTGTGTGAAGACTTCTTTTAGTTTTAAGGAGGGCTTTCATGCTTTGTGTTGTGAATTAAATCACCATTTCATGAGGTCTATCCTTGTCAAGGAAAGAAGAAAATCAACGTTTCATTAAATCTGTGAGACCAAAAATCCTGCTTATAAAAAGTGCTGTAGACCTGGCGGGTTGAGCACTGTATGGTAGGTCGGGTGTCTAGGGAAATAGGACATCCTCACCCAGTGCCTACACTCTGCAAGAGTTCCATGACTCTTTCTTTCAAGGAAGTGTCATGCATTTTTATAAGTTTTAAGCTAGTACACAAATGTCGAGATTTCTTAAGTAGCTTGTTAGCTTGTGGGTTTGGCTACATTTGAGGTTAAATCTTGCCTGCTCTGAACTGTAAGACATGCAATCTGACCTGAGAGAAACAACACCACTGTACGGTTGTTTTACAAAACTTCCTTAGTATCTGTGTTAGGTATTTTTCCTGGTGGGCTTGAACTTCAAGTCCCGTGTGTGTGTGTTTGTGTGTGTGTGTCTGTGTGTGTGCATGTGCGCGTGCGCGCGCCTGCCTGTAGGTAGGTATTGGGGTTGGGACGGAAATGAAGAGGAGAACATCAAGTCAAACTGAGATGACAGATACTGTTGGTGCAGTACAAGATCCCAGGGCCTGGAGTCAGTTTAAATTCCAGCTTTTTCACTGAATTACTGTACTCCCTTGGGCAAGTTCATTTTAGCTAAGCCTTGGCTCGTTAGCTGTAAAATGGACACAATACCAAATGTATGGGATATTTGGGAGGATACTTGATCATGTGTGTGTTTATTGTATTGTAGGTGTATTAGTTAGCTTTTACTGCATAACAAACCAACCCCAAATCTGTGGCATGAAATAAAGACAATTTTGTTTATTCGTGAGCCTGAAATTTGGCAGCTGAGACCGGGT
Organism: Tarsius wallacei; assembly: GCA_963574415.1. NCBI lineage: Eukaryota > Metazoa > Chordata > Mammalia > Primates > Tarsiidae > Tarsius > Tarsius wallacei. The sequence goes on from CAUYQG010217986.1 coordinate 20,453, forward strand.
TCAGCTAGGCAGTTCCAGTCTTGGCTGGACTTCTCACGCATCTGCCAACAGCGCTGCTGCTGCAGTTGCTGGCGTGCCTTGGCTCTCCACCTTCTGCTTCCACATCTTCCATTGGTTAGTGCAGACTTGTTCCTTTGGGAACAAGGGCTCCAAGAGAGCGGAGGATAGTATACCCTTTTAGGACCAAGCTTGTAACTGGCACAAGATTACTTCTGCCATGTTCTATTGGTCAAAGCAAGTCTCAAGGAAAGCCTAGATTTAAGTACAAAAGAAATGGATTCTACCTCTTGAAGAAACAATATGCAGAGCCACATTGCAATGAATGCAGACACAGGGAGGTCGTTCATTGGGGCCCTTCATGAAATCAATCTACTACAGGAGGCATGTGACAGATTGTGACTGTAGGTAGAGAAAGGAAAATCTCCCTAGAGTAGAATAGGGATGGATTTGGGCCACATACAGCCACTGCTTGGTTTTTGTAAATAAATTCTTTTGGAACACAGCTGCACCCATGCTTTATCTATTGTCTGCGGTCACTTTCACACTACAACAGTACAGCGGCGTAGTTGCAACACAGATGCTATAGCCAGCAAAGCCTGAAATGCTACCTCGTTCCTTAGAGAAAAAAGTCTGCCCTAGAGTTTTGCAACTCCAAGCGTCGTCCATGAGTAAGAAGCGGTGGCACTGCTTGTTAGAAATGTAGATTCTCAGGTCTGCTGTATCAGAATCTGCAGCCTAACACAATTCCCCCAAATGACATAGACTGCAGTTTGAGCAGCACTGAACTAGGTTGCAGCTAGGGTGCTTAGACATAATCTGAAGAATGTAAGCATCCCAGTGATGATTCTTGAAGAGATGAGCTCCATCCCAGAAGGCCCAGCAAGTATTATTCATTTGTAACCATTGTGGCTGCTGTGTTTGTTCCAAGAGCTCTATCTATTCTTGGCAGAGATCTTATCCTTGACTCAGGGAAACACAGGGGAATGAAGACCCCATGCACGTCAACTGGTGAGAATGAAGCTGCAGGGTGCCCCGTCAAACCAGTTGGCCAGAACCGGGCTCTAATTCTTGAGGGGCTAATGGAATGGGGACAAGGAAATAGCTGTAGGCGTGACATGATCTGAGTCAAGATAGTGGGAGCCATTCTATAAGCTCAGTGGAGTCAAAAAAGGATAAGAGACCCTCTCTCAGAGAGATTGTCCCTGGTACTACAGATGTTCACGATGGCTGGTGACTGAGGAGTCTTGTACGGCAACTGAGACTGGGCCACTGGTCATTCAGCACCTGGGGATGTGACTGAGTCCCTGCTCTAGTTCTCTCCTTGGGCTTTTACTTTTTTCTCAAGTGTAGATGAGCAAGAATAAATGCAAATGGGGAGTTTCTATAAGGCTACCAATGAGTACTCTATAAAATTGGGATAAAGTATTCCTTACGGAGTTTTGTGAGCATTGAGTCAATTCTTATAAGGAATTAAAATGGACTAAAACATGCAAAATGTGAATAAAATGCTTTCCATTGTTATGATCGTTGTCTACAGCAGCATCTTTGTGGTTATTGCCTTGTCAGAACAAGAACCAAAAGACATTACGGTCCCAGGTAGTCTTGGGATCAGCCATGGTTTTTGATGCCTTCTTACCTATCTCCCATCTCTCCCCTGTCTCTTCTCTCTGCATGACTCTCAGGATGTCTTTCTTTTTACAATCCAGCTGCCACTTCCTCTCCTCCATGTGTTTTCTGATCACTCACAACTTTGGTCTGAAAATGTGTTTGACTCGCCACACTAAGAGTCACCCCTCACCTTCAGCTATACTACTAGCTGGAAAATTCTCTTTGTGTTTCCCCAGATGAGAGAATCTGATGAACCCTGCCTATCTCTCTGCATCATGCCATAGGTGGTTAGATAGTTAATCTGGGGTCAGTTCCTCTTGGATATCTACCTTTGACTCAGTCAACTATGGCTGAGTGAGGGTGAGCGGTTTCCCTTGGAAGAAGGAGTGCATAAAACAGGTATTGAGTCTTGGTCTTCTCAGTACTCTGCTAAACCATGTTGGCCAGGGAATGGGGAATAAATGCTAAGAATACAGATAGCAAAGGCTATTGCTTTATTGTCAGAATTGAGGTGGAAACTGGACACAGAGTGCTCCTGAATTTCCAGCTGGAAATTGGTTGGGGTCCCAGCTTGGAAGAACTGTGGAAAGAACTCAGGAGAAGTAAGAAAGAAGCTATATTACCAGTAATACAGCTCTGAAAAAAAACTTGGAAACAGTTATGGAGCTTCTACTATTTCCAAATATATCTTATTGAAATTCTTCATATTCAGAGTTATCCAACACCACTGGGCATTTACTAGCATATTACATATAATAACAAATACTATTACTACGATTACTATCAAGGTCAACATTTGCTAGGTGTTTCCTTGTGCTAGGCACTAAGATAAGTCCTTGACATGCATTTCTTATTTAGACCTTGCAACAACTCTATGAATCGGGCAAAGATATCTTCAAAATGCCTCACTGCCTGTATGGTCTAAATACCAAGTAATCGAAACAGATTTCAGCCAGAAGCAATTGGGAGCCAGGCTCGGTGGCTCAGCCGGTAATCCCGCGCCTTGGGAGGCTGAGGTGAGTGGATTGCCTGAGCCCGCGGGTTTGAGACCCGCCTGGGCAACTTGGCGAGACCTCATCTCTACAATAAATCAAAAAATCAGCCGGGCGTGGTAGCGCGCGCCTGTAGTTCCAGCTACT
>CAUYQG010217994.1:0-11762 GCA_963574415.1 Tarsius wallacei
GAACCCGCGGGCTCAAGCAATCCACTCACCTCAGCCTCCCAAGGCGCGGGATTACAGGCTGAGCCACCGAGCCCGGCTAATGCTTTCTAAAATGTGTAAATATGACAGACTTTTCAATGGAAATATAATACAGTTTATAACATTCGAACTTACTGCCCATATGTTTCAGTCAGATTAACGGAGTAATCAGGGATATAGTCTACAAACTAAGAGTGCATCTCATTCTAAAATGGCACTTGAATCTTATGCTATTCACAGCATAATTTTAACTGCTTTAATAAGGAACATTTTTTTTTTCCCAATCACTCTTTGTTGCTCAGAAGACACAATACAATTTCTGAGTAAACAATGTTTAAATCAAAGTGCAATGCTTATCCTGAAATCCATATTTAAATCCTAATTTAGTCTTTTTAGTTTGAGTAAAGGTGAATTTCTCATACTTAGCGCTAGATTAAGAAATAACCCTGTAAGTTTTTTTCTTCTTTTCCTCCTTAATATTTTCATCTCCTACATTAAGATACATAAAAGCAATTAATTATAATTTGTAAATGGTCATCACAATAACTCAGAACATAAGAAATTCAAACTACGCACTCAATTCACTTTTGTCCTCTATTGCAAATCAATTTTAGTAGTATCATCTATAAGAGACTACAAAAAAACTGAAGGGGAGTAAAGAATGAAATCCATGAACTCTACTTTCTTCAGAAAACGTTGCCAAGATCTTCAGTCCCAGAATCCTAATTTTCTTGGCAGTACCCAGTTACTCAGTGGGTATTTGTGTCTGACTCAGGATAGGAGCACAGAGAAAAAAGAGAAGAGAGTGAATTCTGCTCTGTCTGATTCTTTTAGGAGAAAAACATGGCAGGTAGAATCAATGGGGAAAAAAATTAGGCAAGTTTATATTTTACAAATAATTTTCATTGTAAAATAGTACATGTTCACATAGAAAAACACAGAAAAGTCTAAACAAGAAAAGGGATATCGATAGTCTCATGTCCTAGAGAATCACTATTCATACTTTTGTATTTTTCCCCACACAAGCATGCATACAGTGTATATTTATCCATCTGTATCTCATATATTTGCACATGTATACAGCGAATGTATATATATGCATTCTTACAACTATATACTCTATTTTATATTTAATAGCAATAAATGATGAGTATATTTCAAAGTTGATATCTACAATCTGGAAAAAAATAAGCGAACCTTTTCTCTACTGAATATTATAGATTATTAAGCATTTACTATGTGTTGGTCCTCTGCTCAGTGCCGAGGTTACAATCTCCGCCCCATCCATTTAATAAAGAGGTTAAGACAATTTTGCAAGAGCGGTAAGTTCCACAGTAGAAGAATGCCCAGGGTGATATGGGAACACACAGCAGGGAATTTAATTCATACTGGGAATTTTCTGGATGTCTTTTCAGAAAAGGTTAACATTGGAGCTTAGTCTTGAGGGCTGAGTAAGAGTTTTAGAAAAGGCAGTGAGTCTGGATATGGGGATGGGGTTGTGAATGAGTCCAAAATTTATAAAAGTAAAGCACATTAGGAAAAGTGAAAGCAGTCTCCCATCATCAGAAAATAGGGTAACTAGAGAGGTGTGTTGGAGTGATGAATGGTAAGACTGGAGAATTACATAGAAACAAATAATTAAAAATCAGAATCAGCGTTTGAATTTCATTCAGAGTCAGGGAAGGATTTTAAACAGGGGAGTGGTGTAGTCAGATTTACAGTTTCGAATGCTCTACTGAGCAGTCTGGTGAATAGATTGAAAGAGATCAAATATAGAGTTATGGAGATTAGTTAGAATTGATAATGATCCAGTGAAAGGAGACAAATACATACATATACCGGAGAAGAGGCAGTGGGGATGAATGGAGGAATGAAGGAGAAGGGAAAACTTGACCATTATGTTTTGTCACTAATGATGGGACTGAGTGATTGATCGCATATAAGTGTGAGGGAGAGTAAAAAGACAAGGGTCCTTTTTGGATTTATAATTTGAAAACTAGACAGATGATTGAGCACTGTTGAAAATAAGATTTTCAAAAGAAGATGAATTTCATTTTGAACAGGTTGAGTTTCAGATTAATGTGGAACATTCAAAATAAGTCATTGAGTAGAAAGGCGAAGTTGAAAGTCTAGAGTGCATAGATGACAGAGCAGTGTATCTCAACTTTGCTACACACGAGAATCAGCAGTTACAAATTCAGTTGCCCAGACTGCACTCTCAACTAATTAGATCAGAATCTCTTGGGGTAGGAACCAAACACTGACATTTTAAAAGCTCGCTGGATGATTCCAATGGGCATCCAAAATTTAGATTTATTCTCTCAAAAAGATGGCACAGACCAGTGCATCTCAACTTCGGCTGCACAATAGAATAATTTGAAGTGCTTTAAAAATCCTCAAGAAGCAGGCCATATCCTACAAGTGTTAAATTGTATATGGGGAAAGAACCCAGATATCAGTATTTTTATGCCTATTTTATTGAGATATAATTCACATAGCATAAAATTCAACATTTTAAAGTATACAGTTCAGTGTGTTTCTAGTATACTAAGTTCATATGGACAATTTGTGGAAGTGGAATTATACAATATGCAGTCTCATGTCTGGCTTCTTTCTCTTAGTATAATGTTTTCAAGGTTTATTTATACTTTGGTATGTATCAGTGCTTGTTTCCTTTTTAAGGCCAAATAGTTTTTTATTGCAAACACAATGTGTTTATTCATTCATCAATTAATGAACATTTGAATTGCTTACACTTTTTGACAATTATATATAGTGTTGCTATGACCATTTGTGTACACATTTTGGCATGGAAATGTTTTTTAGTTATCTTGCTTACATATCTGTTAGGTTACAAATCCCAGTGTGACCTCCAAAATGTTAGGTCAGACCCGCCGGGGAAGTATCTGGTCTGCGATCTAGGGCTGCACAAAAGATGCCAATAATTACACAGAAGTTATATTGGAAAACATAGTTTATTTAGAAAGTAAATTAGAGAGAGAAAGAGAGAGAGAGAGAGAGAGGAGATTTACCACCCCCCCCCTCCCCCAAGGTAGGGGAGGAGGCTAAATCTAGCAAACATGGCAGTTATAGCTCAAAGAGCCATGTGGACAAACTAGAACTTAACAAAGTAATAGCAAATGTTGGCTTGAAGTTGAATGCTTTTAAACCTTCCTTTTGATGGGGGCAGGTCATTAAGGTGATTGGGTGGTGGTCTTTTTCATGTCATCATAAAGGTCACATCAGCACAGGTACTGATGTCAGGTGGCTGACAGTAGGCAGATGGGTAGGCAGTCACATGGCTGCTGTCATGTTGTTCGTGTCATGAAGGTCGTGAGGAGCTGATTAGGTTAACTTGTTTTTTATGCAAATACTTGGAATAGAAAAACTAATTGGTACCAAAAAAGCTGGAGAGGGGTTTGTAAGAGAATTATCAATAGCTACCTCTGAGAAAACGATTCTGTCCTTGGCTAGTGATTAGAGAGTAAGTTAGAGTGAATTGCTAGAAAAACATGACAAGGCTAAGCAATGTTAAAATGGCTGCTCATTGAGTACATTGACTCCATCTTATATCCTTTTAATATCTAAGAGTGGAATTGCTGAGTCATATGGAGGCACTATGTTTAACTCTAAAGGAACTCTTTTTGAAGAACTGCCAAACTGTTTTCCAAAGCTGCTGTACCATTTAACATTCCCACTATAATGCATCAGGGTACCAATTTCTCCATATTTTCAACATTTGTTATCATCTAATTCTAGCCATCTCACTCTGTGTGAAGCAGTATCTCAGTGTAGTTTTGACTTGCATGTCTTGAATGACTAATGATACTGAGCATGTTTTTATGTACTTTTAACCACTTGTATGTCCTCTTTGGAGAAATGTGTGTCCTGGTTCTGATGTTAGGGAAAAGCATTCAGGATTCTTCTTTTTAGAACATTAATTATGATATTCTCTGTGAGAATTGTTATTTTGTTGCTATGGGTATTTATTTGCTTATTGAGCTTTCTTATTAATTGTGTAGAATCTGATTTTTTCATGGCTACCCTTCAACATCTCTGCTCAGTTAGCTTCCTGTTCAGCTAATGATTTGACAAGGATTTCTTTGAATTTATTGTACCAGTAAGTCACTATAGCTTTACTGAAGGGCGTTGAGTGTATTGAGGGAAATATTTCAAAAGTCCAAGAGACAGTTTAAAATTCTACTTTAGCCTTCATTTTTTGTTTGTGCAATGCCTCGGATTCATCCACAGTTGACACAGGGACAGAATCCTTACCATAGTAAGTTGTTACCTAAATGGAAGGTTTAGAAGGAGAAAGCAAGTTTAGGCAACTCTGAAGAAACTGGGCTTCGAAGGAAGAAAAGATAATATAGGTCAGTAGCTAGAATAGGAGGTGGAGTCAAGAAAGCTGCATTTTCCTGGGGGTTCAGTATAACTGCTTTATTTATTGTTCACACTCTTTTTTCTTTCCTTCCTTCCTTCCTTCTGTCCTTCTTTCCTTCCTTTCTTTCTTTCTTTGGCTTCTATCCTAGACCACAGGGCCATCACTAGTGATTTGGACTTGGGGGTTAGGAGAGTGATCTTTCTCCCAATGTACAAGAAAGAAATGTGATCCTAGACAGATATAAATTGTGCCTCTAAACATATTCCCATGAAGTTGTATGACCAACAGTGACTGGCTCTATGAGGGGTGGTGGATTGAAATATGCATAAAGTCTAAGAAAACTGAGATTAAACCCCGGCTTCACCACTCTACTGGTACTAGCTGCATGACCTTGACCAAATCACTTGGTCTCTCTCAGCTTCACTTTCCTCCTATGGATAATTATACTAATCTTTCAGGATTGCCGTGTGGACTATTTGAGATAATGCTCAGGCTTTGCAATAAAGAGGAGTTTCAGTTTTGCCTCTTGTATGCTATATGAAGATGGAAAATCTAATCTCTTTTTTTTTTTTAATTGGAGTCTTACTCTGTCACCCAGGCTGGAGTGCAGTGGCACACTCACAGCCACCGCAGCCTCGACCTGCTGGGCTCAGGTGATCCTTCTGCCTCAACCTTCCAAATAGCTGGAACTACAGGCACCACCAAGCCCGGCTAATTTTTCTTGAATTATTGTAGAGACAAGGTCTCACCAAGTTGCCCAAGCTTGACTCGAACCCCTGGACTCAGGCAATCTTCTTGCCTCCACCTCCCAAAGTATTGGGATTACAGGTGTGAGCCACTGCACCCAGCAAGTTAACCGTTTTTCTCATCTATAAAATTAAAAAGTTGTGTTATATTATCTCCATGCTCTCTTCCAGCTCTAACCAAATGCACCTCTGATATATTTTAGTACAGTCCTAGTTTTCTTGTACTTTGGGGGCTTGATAGATATTTGGATAGATCAATAGATATATTGATCTGGGGCTTATACTATTCTGTATGTGATAGTTTCCATCAGAAAAGACACTTAGAATGACAAAGAATTGACTTACAAATGAACTTTGGAAGATAGCTCTGCCAACCTGGGTAGTACTTTTAAACAGATGGATTCATCCCAAAACATAAAATAGCACTCACCAATGCATGTTTTAGATTCTTTAGAAATGAGTTTTGAAGTGAAGCATAGTATCAGATCTCAAAGATCAGGTCTGTGTTTTGGAGTCCATGAACTGATTACGTCGGAAGTGTTTGTAAGTGTTTATGAATGTTTGTAACTGCTAGCTTTTGGTAGTTGAGGAGACTTTGAAGCAGTAGGTTGCACAAGGAAGGAGGGCAAGCTTGAGTGTTCAGGGAAGAGGAAAAGAGGCTAAGCAAGAGTGAGTCATTGCTTGCAGAAGAACTGGTAAGACAGCAGAGCATTATGAGACCAGAATTAGATAAGGGACTCAGAGACACAGGAAAAGGGGGAACCACAGGCCAGTTACGGCTGAGACTGGCCAGAACAGGAAAAACAAAGCAAAGAGGATTTGCCTTTTCAAGACTGATTTCTGTTTCCCAGCAATGCTATCCACTTGTCTGGTTGAATTCACTGATGTATTTTAGCAGAATTTTATTTGGGTGAATAGTAAGTAATTTAACTTCCCAATTCAGGGTAAGAATGAAAGACTTGCTCATTTCCTATTAGCAGGTTAGTGCTTTAAAGGTTAAGAAAAATTAGCTCTGTGATTTCAAAAGAGGTGAAATGACTAGGAAATAAAAACACTGAAAAACAGTACTACATTTATCATGATTTTATTAAAAACCACTTTTTGAGCAGCTTTTAACACAGGGTGTTCCAATTGTGGTTTCTGCTTAAATTGTGAAACAGTTTCTATTTTGATTCTTTTTTCTTCCCCTGCTTATTCCCCCTAGGTGGCCTGTAACATAAATTTACTTTTAAAATTAAGGATGGTTGGCCAAGTTTCCTGTGAGGCTATTTCAATTTTACACTACTTGTTGAAAAAACAAGAACTGTCCAGGGTGGGCTGGGAATCTCCCATCAACCCTGTCTACCTTACCTGAGGCTTTGTATTCTCTGAGAATCACTTTGCTCATGTATACCATTTGGCCAGTGAGGATCACTGGCCTGCCATCAGAGGGACTCTTGTCTAAGTGGACTCTTTGGATGTGCTGATGATCAGTGGGGCTTTGTAAGCAGTCAGACAGCATTGCTGCCCTGGAAATCTTCCTCAGCAACCTGCAAATGACACGAACATTATGAAAGATTTCTCCAAAGGCAGACATTTTCAATTATCCAAATTACTCTAACAGTAATTTAAATCAGGAAGATTTAAGACAGACCTAGGTCCTATGCCAGCCAAGAAGACTGCTCTGCCAGTTGAAAGGCAAGCACATCCTTCCCTGCCAGTTTGTGATGAGATGGTTCTTGCAGTGACAGCAGCTCTACTATGCATGTTTGATTTAAAGCCCTCCTAATATTACCATACTTTTGTAATTATCCTCAGGCAACAATAAGTCCTGAGGAAAGTATGGAGCTTACGTCTGAAGATCCAGAAGCTAATCAAAATGCAGCATGAGGAATGAATCTTTCTTCTTGGTATTTCTCTCTCTCTCTCTCTCTCTCTCCCTCTCTCTGTCTTTTTTTTTTTTCTTCTTCTTCTTTTTACCAATTGGTCTTGATTTGAGTAAAACTGTAGCACAATCCTTTGCCAATACTTTGATTCATTTTTCACTTTGCTAATCAGAATGTTGTTTCACAAGGCTCTGATGGTGTTCAAGACACCTTATAAGAGGTTTGATTTTTCTTTAAGTTGGTTGGCATAGATTCCATAGTTCGCATAAAGTCACAAGAAAGAGTTGTACAACCTCTTTTGATTGTCACATTCTTTTATTATGGGATAGGGCTCTCACTGTTATTCTAAAAGGCAAACATTATATTGCTGATATTTTTCATTTTGCTGTTACTTAAGATTAATGATATGTAGACTGTTGTGATTCTACTTTTTTCCTACGTAGGGACTATATATTATTTAGCAAATACAAACTTCAGAGGATTTGTAAGGATGGCAGAAGTTGCTTTTTCTTGATGAAACCTAACTTTAATTAGCAACATTTTGCTAAATATGTAACCATGCCTAATACCCTGTGTTCCACTTACAGTTAAGCAGCATAGTATAAAGAAAGAGACTTAGGCTTAATTTCAGAACTCAGTGCAAATATGAATTCTTCTTACTTATGAATAGGTGTGGCCATGGATAGATATCTTCATCCCTTTACCTCCTCAATTTTTTTTCTAAAATATGGTGTCATTGGAATAGAACTTCTCTGGGTCCCCTTCTTCTTTAACATCTATGGTTCCATGAAGTTGAGAGTTCCTCCTTTTAGGGAATTAACCATCAGCATCCAAGTTTAGTACTTAGTGTATAATTTTGTAAAAGTAGTTATTTATGACGCTCTAGTGACTAATATTTAGGAAGTCTTTTCTCCCAGGACTACTTCACAAATGGTTTACCTAGTATATAATTTTATACTAAATATCTGTGTGATTTTTCTCCTCTCTTAAAACAATATATTGAAAAAATAGAAAACAAACAAACACCACCACCAACAACAACAAAATCCAGCAAAACCCAAAATTTCTCAGCTTAGAAGACAAATATCCCAATCAAACAGCCTTCAGGGATGTCTTCCTTTACTGAACTCTTCAGTTATTTGTTTACTCTATCAACTTGGCACTATAATGCATATTTTGTGACAGGATTGTGTTGCTATCAGAGTCTCTGATATCTGTCCTGCCTTTTCAGTTAGATTACAAACATGTTGAGAGAAAAGACCATGTATCTTATGTTTCCTTATTTCAAGTGTGTAAGAGAGTTTTATTTATCTAGAATGTGCTCAGTATTTTCTGGAATCATACAGATAGAACACAAAAATAGACACATTGCCTATTTTAAGCAATAAACACATTGCCCCAAAATAAAATCAACAAATATGTATATTTATTAAACCTCCTAATTCACAAAAGAAACTTAATGCAGAAATAGTTATTTTTTATAGCAATTAAACTACTCTAAATTTTGTTATCCTGTTTCTCTTCTATTGAAAGCTACATTTTAGTCTTTTAGATTTGCCACAGAGTTTAGTGTGGGATCTTATGTTAAGTGTAGGATATTTCAGCATTTAAAATGCCTTCAGGCCTTTGCTGTGTTAGACTCTGGTGTGTCCAACGGGCTCTTTGAGCTATGGCCACCATGTTTCCTATCTTTGGCCCCCTCCCCTACCTTGGGAAGGTAAATTTCCTCTCTCTCTAATTTACTTTATAAATAAGCCATATTTTTAAATCTAAAAAAATAAAATACCTTTAATTCATCTAAGGTAACAAATTTGATAAATAACTGATTTTTTTCTATATCAGTACTGCAGTACACATTATAATAGAAAGCAGTTTTGAAGTTATTGAAAAAAAGATGGTAGGTTTTAATTAATAGTAATTTATGTAATATCGGATTCATGTCTCAGAAATGCACTTATAAATAATCATTGTTATATTTTTCATTTAGGTTTGAAGTATTTGGGGGCTTTGTTTAGTGGAAGATATTTATCTTAAAGCACAGTAAGTAAAACATTTATAAAGGTAAGGTAGCATAAGAGAGACACTCTTGAAAAATCTTCATAAATCAAGATCCGTAGAACCCTTTTTAAGATTCAGGATGAGAAGTAATTTCTCTCATTAAACTCCCTTGGTGTGAGTATGATAGTTCAATATTTCATAAATAGCTAATGAATTATTATTTCCTACAACTTATGAGTGTGTGGATGATTGAAGATTTGTTTAGAATATGAGTGTCTGTCTGACTGTGTGAGGAATTGGTGATAACAAATGCCTGATGCTGTGTGTCTTGAGAAGTCTGGGCAAAAGTTTTAGAAAGGGCAGGAAGGATGTTTAGTGGGATTTTTTATAGTATAAGTTTGAAAGTGCCAGATGGAGCTTTCAAATTTTATTTTTAATTCTTAAAGGTATTGATACCATTTTTATATTATACAGATAATAAATTTGGCAGAAGTAAAATCTTACAGAAATCATGCGAAGTTCCTTACTTGTTTAAGCTTCATAGCAACCCTGCAGTGTGGACATTAACATCTCTTTTACATTTAAATAAACTGGATCTTAGATGCTTAAGAATCTGAAACAAATAAGTGCTGAGACTAGGTCTGATTCCAAATGTCTTGCATGCCAAACTTGAATGCTCTTTCACTGCATCATGTTGATTTTCTGTGCAGAGGAAAAACTTATTTTTCCTCTTACTATCTATAATGTAGGTAGTTCTTTGCACACTGGTTCTGGCACTGTCTCACACAGAATCTTCCAATAACTGCCAGTCACATGGTGACAATTATGCTTGATTAAGCAGATCCAGTAAGTACTTGATCGACTTTTTCCCATAAATGCTGACATTCTGCAGCCAAAGGGAAAAGAACACTTGCCATTATTGTAAGCACTCTGGCCATCTCCCCTTGTCCCTCCCAGAAATACCAGTGTTCCCAGATTCTTAAACTCAGTCCACATTCCAGAGTTTCTTTCTACCAAATACTTCCTTGGGTAATTTGAATTTTTGAGGTCTGTAAGTCCTACAAGCAAACAGGTGACAATTAGGGAGATTTAGAAAAATACTCAGCAAAGTATCGTTGTTGCTATTGGTCATTCTATCCCTAATAACTCATTGTTATGGATTCTGAGGTCCTCACAATGTTCCAGAATCCTTTAGTGCTTCAAAAATTATAAATGCACGCTATTATGAAAACGTAAACATCCTCACAAGATATAAGCCATAGCTATTCGATAGCACATCATTTTATAGTCCACGGAACAGATGACTTCAGGAGTTTCTCAAAAGGTGGGCCAAGACTTATGTGTATCAGAATTGTTCCACAAGCTTGATATTCCTCTGAGTCCTATTCCCGGACTCAGGCTTTCCTACTCTCTAACATACAGTGTCCGGGTAATATATAAGTAACTTTATATAATAAAATTTAATTTTAGGTATCACTCTAATGTGGTAAAAAAAACAAACAAACAAACAAAAAAAACGTTCCTGAAAGACTCTCCTCCAAAAATAGGCAGTTTGGGCTTTTGCTTTGGAGGGTTCCATATTTCAGAGTTCCTTGCTTCTCAGCCATAGAGATAAAGAGATGAGGGGAGCCCAAGAAAGAGTAAGGAAAACCTACTGAGGGGATGGCATGAATTTCAGAGATCTTGTGGGCCAGGCCCTGTCTCTGGCCCAAACTGGTCACATGAACCCAACTGAATGCTGGAGGCCTGGGAATATGCCCAGAAGGCTAACAAACACCATTTGGTGGAGACAGAATTTTCTCTGCCATTTAAGTTATGTGAGTAAGGCTGACTGGAACAGAGAAAAGCAAAATCAAGTAAGCAGGACAAACTTCGATTGAAATAGAATTTAACGGGTACTCAACAATGCCTCTCTAGCTAATATAAGGCTGCACAAAGGAGATATAAAAGTAATGTGACTTTCAGGCAGATTGTTTTAATTTTCATACACTTTGGGAAAATCCAAATTGGAACAATTGATAAGCAATACCTGAAACCAGGGCCAGCTTAATGGGCATGTAATCTGTGTTATTGCACAAGGCGATATTGTCACAGAGGCTCACATTTGGCTTTGTGTTCTGCTATTGCTGTCTTAAAATTCTTAAAAATGTTGAACAAGAGGGTCTGCATTTTCATTTTGTACTGGGCCATTACTCCAAGCATTCAGGCCATCTCTCATTACGGAGCTGGTCCAATCTGAAACTCATGACTTATCAGTGACGAAAACTGGGCCTTCAAGGATAAAATGAAGATAAACTCTTTAAGATGGAGTCAATGCTAACTGGCCTTTTAAAGAGGACAAGTTGCAAATGCAAAGCTCTGTGGGGGAGGTGGGTGGGTCACACAGGAACATGTAAACAGGAACCTCTGCAAAGTTTATTAGGAGTAATTTGTTTTAATTCATATTCACTGGGCATCATTCCATTGTTTATTGTTAGCTACTCATGTGAAGAACTGGTTGATTGTCAATTGTACAAACATTTTTTCTTTCAGATAAATGCGCATTTCAGTTGGATAAATTTTAATTAAGCAACCTTTGCTGTACAAGCAGTTGCTTTGAAACCGTGAGAAAAACGACTATAATTTGCTATTTCTGTTTTCCAAAATCTGTACTTGCTGCATCTTGACTAGTGTGACCTTGGCTACTATTTATCTATGAATGTTCCAAATATTTGACCACAGGAATACGGAGTAAGATACTTTTCCTGCCGG
>CAUYQG010217996.1:0-14701 GCA_963574415.1 Tarsius wallacei
GTTTGGTTTTGCTTTTCTCTCTTCCACAAAATTGGAAGTTTTTTTTTTATTGTTTTCCCTGCAAGTCATCTTGCCTTGTGGCATGTCTGTTTAGCCTCTACCTCCCCTGGCAGTTTACCTCAACAGCCAATCCCACCCCCATTCCAATTGTTAAGGGACTACATTCTGAAGTTTGCCAAGAGCAGTGTGAGCCCCTGTTGTTCTAAGGCACCTCTCTGGCAAAATAATCAACATGTTACAAAGGATTTTTTTTTAGTTGGAGTCTCACTCTGTCACCCAGGCTGGAGGGCAGTGGCACGCTCCTGGCCACCCCAGCCTTGACCTGCTGGGCTCAAGCAACCCTTCCACCTCACCTTTCCAAGTAGCTGGAACTACAGGCACACACCACCATGCCCGGCTAATTTTTTGACTGTAGAGATGATGAAGTCTTGCTAAGTTGCCCAAACTGGTCTTGAACCTGTGGGCTCAGGCAGTCCTCTCACCTCAGCCTCCCGAAATGCTGGGATTATAGGCATGAGTCACCATGTCCGGCCTAAGGATTTTTAAAAAATAGAGACGGGGTCTGTGTTGCCCTGGCTGGTCTTGAACTTCTGGGCTCAAGCGATCCTCCCACCTCAGCCTCCTGAGTAGCTAGAATTACAGGCAGGAGTCACAGTGCCCAGCTGAAAGATTCTGTTACTAGAGACTAGAGCAGTATGGTGAGAAGCGCCAAGGACAGCTGGGGACACCTTTCCCTAGGAGAGAACCCAGCCCCCGTCCCATGATGTCATTAGACCGTAAGTCATCAGGTAATTAGAGTGGTGCAGTGGCTTCCAGAACATGGGCTCCAGCTAGTGGTGGAGGGGCACAAACACACAGAAGTAGGTGAGGGCTTGAAAGAATCACCACAGTTGGAGGAAAAGGTTCAAGTGGAAGGGACCCATGGTGGGGGTGATGGGGAGAAAGATGAGCTGCAACCCATCTCCCAATCAGCCCTAAAATTATCCCAACAAACTGCCACCCCTACCCCCCATGACTAAAGCACAGGCCACAGGAAAGCTTAGAAACCATTCCTTTCTTTATTAAACATAGCTTGCAAGTGATAAATATTACAAAGTTTTTTTTTCTTTTAATCCTTTCTCCAAAAATTAGCTTATTATTTGAATCTGTCACTGCTGAAATGCTCAGCAGCATCTGAAACAGATGGGAGTGTATTTGCCTTTTTGAAAACCAGTTTCTATTGGTCTTAGTTTTTTCATTTTATTTCCCAAACACAATGCAGAAAATTAGAATGAGTTAAAAAAAAATAAAGGAAACTTAAAGAGAGTTGTGCAAAAGGGTCTTGTTCCCCTCCCACCCACCCTATTCAGGGAAGGCCATTCCCCATCCCACCTCCCTGCTCCCACCCCCCAACCCCAATCTATCCTTCCACCTTCACCAGGGCCTCACCCACCTTCCTGCGTCCTCTCCAGGCTTTACCAGCCAAGAACCTAAAGACATATGGGAGTGCTCAGCCCAGGCTTTGGGGAAATTGGCCCTTGAAGGAGACAGACTGTGGAACAGCTGCCTTTAGGGGGTTCAGATGAGATCTGAGGAAAGGAGACAAGATGTGGGCTGTACTGAGCACTCCCATTTTGTCACCAAGAAGACAAGGGAAGTTCCACGTCCTGGAGCTCACAAGGGGAATAAGTACCTAGAGCACCAACTGGGCACTCCATGATCAACCATCCTTGAGGGCTCTGCGGCTACTGTGAGGCGGGGCTGGGGCCTGGTCCCTGCCCTCAGATGACGAGAGGGAAAGAGGCAAAGTGTCACTGGCCTAACTAATGTCCTGGACATCACTGCTGCCAAATCAAGGGAAATAGTAGGGGACTGGCAGCTCTCCAAGGGCACTGTCACATATGTAGCCACTTCAACACCAGTTGCTCTCATCTCCTGTTTGTTCAGCCCAATTCCCACACTTGTTTTTTTGTTTTTGGCAGGTGGAGAAGGAAGCACAGAACTTTAAACAGTGGCCAGATGATTTGCCCCCTCACTTCAGAGACATGAAAACAGAGACCAAAAAAATTAATTCTATCAAAGGTCACATAGCAAGTTAGTAGGAAACCCCAGGTCTCCAGACTGTAGTCCTAGCCCTCCAACCCCCTTGGTGTTGGTAATTCTCTTTACTCTCCACAGTCCTGGACCAGAGCCATGGCTCTTCCAGGAGCACACCTCACCTCAGTTCACACAGCCTAAAACTGTGCAGATGGATGTGGCTCTCACTAGGTAAAGCCCCCTTAGGATGACTTCTTAAAATCTTTTCTATCACCCCTGACAATCCACCCTCAAAGGCCCATGAGACTAGGTTTTCTTTTTTGAGGGGGTGGGGTGGGGGAAATCCCTTGCATAAGAAAGCTTGACACTGAATTTTGTTATATAGGTATATTGTATATATGCTGATGCAATCAGAGGAAAAAAAAACAGTGCAAATACAATTACAATTCATAATAATACTTGGTTTCGATGCCCCCGGGAACTGCCCCATTCCTCGGCTACCTCCCAACCCCCAGCACTTCCCCACAATATCAACCTAATGCTGGGGGGTAGGGAGAGTGGGCAGGTTAGGGTAGGGAGTGGGCTCTGCCAAGGCAGTGCTGGTGACCTGGAGGGACTACTCCAGGGTGGGGAGGCAAGGCACAAATTAGGGGTGGGTGGTGGGGGAGGTGGCATCTCTAAGGAGGGATGGGGTTGGAGCAGCTGCCAGTCTCAGTGTGCTGGGCCCGGCCCACTCCCCTACCCACCCTCCACAGCCCTGCCTCCCTACCCCCTCCCCTTCCCCAGAAACCCTTTTGCACGGATCATACACAAACGGGCACATTACAAAATGACATAACACAGTTTCACAATATCCATGGCTAGGGCTTTTTTTTCTCTTTTTCAGGTTTTTTTTTTTCTACACAATGTACAATTCCTTTTAAATGGATCAAGAAATAGCTTATATACACGAATGAGTCCTTGTTATAACATCTCGGCAGCAAATATCATAAGCTAATGAAGGTTTTGATGGAAGGGAAGGGAGCCTAGGACTGGGGTGGGGCAAGGGGGTGTGGAGAGAAGGGTTATGCCTTCTGGAGGAGTGGGGAGAAAAGGGAATGGTTGGGGAAAAGGAACAAAAGTAAAATATCAAGAAGCATCTTTACAAAGCAGTTCTATAGCTAATTCCTTTTAAAGGGGAAAGGAAAGGTAACCAAAGCAGGAAAACATTTATCTCTGTGTCTTAAAAAAAATTGTCTACCATACATATATCCAAAAATGTGGGGAAAATACTTATTCCAGGGATGGAGGGAGTCCAGATGCTGTGGTCATATGACAAAATAAAATTGACATATAAGAACCTCTGTCCCTCACTTTTACCCAAGCCTTATCACTAATCCACCCATTTCAGGCTTCTAAGGAGTAAGATACCATCCATAAACTACTACTTTTAGTGCCACTGGGATGGAGGAAGCCAGGCAGAACGGGTGGGATCCTCACTCTAATACTACCTTGAGCTTCAGAGCTCCAGGGGTAAAGAATAGCTCTCCAAACAGAGGGTTTTTCCTCCTGTCCTTAGGGCATGAGGCTTAGTGTCTGCAGGGCGCAGGGCCTGAGGAAGGATAGTAACGACAGACTTGGAGGAACACAAGGCAATCAGCGATGAACAAGTAGAGAACTGAGGAAGACAGATGGGAAGGGAGGAGGTGGAAGGCTAATACTTTACCATGATTAGGGAGACCTCACCTCCGTCACTAATCCCTGGGAAGGGCATGAAGATGGGGAGAAAAGAGGGTTAAAAAAAAAAAATCAAACCTCAGCGATTGAACAAAGGGTCACAGAGCTATACTAGTCAACAAGCAGCTTCTATGTAACTGACCCTGAGGGGATAAAGACAAGGAAGATCCCACCCTCTCCCCTATGGCCTCAGCACCAAAGCAGGCACGACTATGGGCTTCCTTCCCCATCATTCCCCATCGCTATACATCTTACTTCCAAGCCCCATTCAGGTGGCCTGGCTCCCAGGGAAGGTTCTCAGCTCAGGGCAGGGCAGGACAGCCCTTAGTCAGACGGTATTGCACATTCTCTGTTCCTTTTAATCTCAACTGACAAACTTGGGCACCTTGTACCTCTGAGCACCTCTGAGCCGGGGGAGAGGGAGACGTAACAGAAATGGCACTTCATTATGGGGGAGGGAGAGGCTAAACAGACATGCCACAAGGCAAGATGACTTGCAGGGAAAACAATAAAAAAAAAACTTCCAATTTTGTGGAAGAGAGAAAAGCAAAACCAAACGATTTATCCAGTGCTTTCAAAGCACAGAGGGCAAAGAAAAGATGTAAGAATATATCTTTATATATATATATATAATTTTAAAATAATCCCAGTCCCAGTTCCATTAACCCCCCTCCCTCTCCCACCACTTACAGTCAGGGGTACCACATTCCCCAGAAAAATACTCAAAAAGACCCGATCACTACCTGTTACTAGCATCTAGCTTCCAGATCATTTCACCACTGGGGGAGCCCAGACACTGGCTGCATCTCTGCTCCTTTATTAAGTGCTCGATTGATTTGGGGGAAGGGAGGAAAGAAAAAAAGCCAGGAGGGCCCGTAGGGCCAGTATAATCACCCACAGTGGCACTGGGGTATGGGGAGCAGAGGCCAGAGGGGGAGAACTGAGCCTGATTTTAGCTCCCTTCCCCACCTCACCTCCACATTTTATGGGGAAGATGTGCAGTTTGTGTGTGTGTTAATTTTAAAAGTGCCTTCTTTAAAAAAATTATTTACTTTTAAAAAATAAAGGTGGGGGAACTTCCTCAGGTGGCTTTCAAGGGCAAAATATTAAACTTCTCCTCATACCTCTTTGCTGAGAATATCCCCCCAGCGCACTCCAGTAGTTTCTGGAGCTGAAGGGGCAGGTGGTATACGCTATGAGGAGAGCAGAAACCCGTACCTTTAAGGGGTTCCCTATCTCAGAAACAGCCTGGTCCCCTCCCTCTTCCCCCACAGGGTGGGCAAACGGGATGCTAATCTCCCCAATCCCCAGAACAGCAACATTGCACAATTCAATTCATTCTCTACATTAGTAGCGCTTAAAAAAATAAAAACAAAACAAAAAGGCAAAAGTAATAGAATTCTTGGGGGGAAAAATGACAACTACCTGTATAGCGGAGGTCCTATGCTGGTTCTGACATGAGCTGTTTGGCTCTGAGCAGCTGGTTCTGCAGTTTGTGCAGCAGAGTCAGGACAGGACTCCAACCTGATTATGTGCCTCCACCCTCACCTTCGGGCACTCAGAGGGTGAAGGAACAGGAAACATGAGAATCTCAACTGTTGGGAGAGAAGTCCTTTTCTTCCTTCCTCTAAAGCTATTTCCTCCTTTTGTCATGTGACTCATTTATGTCCATTCCAACTTTTAGGACACCCAGCAAACTCAGCCTGGAAACAGCCGTTCCTCTATATTCTAGATGAGACTGGTTAAAGGGGATGGATTAGGATTTTTAAAATGGGGTGGGGTGGGGAAAAATTTTACGAAGAACTTCACGATGAAATAATTTTGGGCTAGTTGGCCTGGAATAGACTTCTGTGTTCCCGTGGGGTCAGGAGACCAATCTTATTCCCTTGGAATCCAGAAAGGACCTAGTCTCAATCCTCTCTGGCTCACCGTTAAGCTCACCATCATACCTCTTTCTCCTGCTCCTCTATGGGTAAATTCCAGGGTTGGTAGTTTTAAAGCTTTTCCCTCCAGGCTCTTTTCCCTCATTCTCACAGCCCAACTTCAATACTAAACACTGCCTCCCAAATTTTCCAGCCCCAAAAACACCCACAGCTGGGGTGCTATACCTCCTTGTTTGATGCTACCCACCCACCCTTTAGGTTAAGTGCATTAAAAACTTCTGCCCCTAAAACTCCCAGTCAAATCCTACTTGGCAGTTGGAGACCCTACTGCAATCTGCAATGCTCCTATCATTGAACTGAATGTCATCTGTATTTACGAGAAAAAAAAAAAAAGAATAAAGAAAGGAAAAAGACTGGGGGGAAGAAAGGTTTAACCGTCCACTGAACAAAGGGAGGAGATACAACATCATTAAAAATGATAATAATTATAGCATAAAACAAACTTCAGAAACACACGTTGGAGGGCTTAAATTCTCCCCAGGACCTCATTCTGACCTCTATCAGAGGTAAAGATCCACCTCACTGTTAAAGAAAATTGAAGAAAGAAGACAGCGGCAGAAGAACAGATCGCAGCAGTGTGAAATAAAGGGGAGGTGGCGGGCCAGGGCGTGTGTTTTCCTGTTGATTTCTATTTTTTTGTCTTCTGTTTTCTGTTTTGCTTTCCGTGTATGGTAGGCACCAGTACAGGCACTGCATGCGACGGAAGTTGGGGGAATGGGAGAGGAAAGGGATAAAGGAATCAAGGTTGGGGCAGTACAAGTGGAACAGGCGTTATTTCTGTCCACTGATAGACTGCGATATAGACCGGGGAGGGATCATGTCTAAAAGGTATTCACGCTGTCGGTCTGCCAAACTGGGGCCTTTGTGTCCTCCGATGCCAGTATTCAAGTATGCAATGTTGACACCTAGACCCAGGAGACAAAAGTGGAGGGCAGGTATTAAAAGAAGAAATAACATTCCCTTCCACACTACCCTGGGGCTGCAAATTTAGAGATGGGGAGGAAATATTAGAATCTGCCCGTACCTGTCCAGATTTAGCTAATTTATTTCAGTAGGAACTATCCTCTCCTACTCTCAAGCTTTAGGAAAATAAGTCTTCTTGAAATCTCAATCCTACTAGGAATAATGAGTACATGGCCTTGATGGTATAGGAGAGACAGTGATGAGAGGACAAAGATGGAATCGCTGAATCTGCTTTAATTTTGGGGCCAATGATTGTGGAGAGGCATCCCTGGATCATTTAGACAGAACAGGTGATCCTGGTATCCCAGCCAAAAGAGATCAATAACCACATGCCCACTGAAGGCAAATTAAAAGTTTATATATATATATATATATATATTTTTTCTTTCTTTCTTTCTTGTGAAATGGGTGTTTAATCTGACACCATGGAATCAGAGAGCGAGTCAGTATATTCACCCAAAAAACATCATTTCCTGACAGTACAATTTACTCAGAATTTATACTCCTTAGCCACTCACCCACCCCGGAAGCTAAATTAACAAAGACATGACTTAAGATCTAATCTCTTCACCAAACCCCAAGATTGAATTAAGAAGGACTATGGCAGTTCCAGCACGACCCAAGGTCTAATCAGGCTGACAGATCCTTAAGCGGAGGTTGGGAAGTTAAAACCATAAAAGCAGCTACCTTGGTACATGCAGATATTTAAATAACTTCAAATTAAACTTTTTTTTTTTTTTTGAGTTGGAGTCTCACTCTGTTGCCCAGACTGAAGTGCAGTGGCACGCTCCTGACCACCGCAGCCTCGACCTGCTGGGCTCTGGCGATCCTTCTGCCTCAGCCTTCCAAGTAGCTGGAACTACAGGTGTGCGCTACCACGCCTGGCTAATTTTTTGATTTACTGTAGAGATGAGATCTCGCCAAGTTGCCCAGGCAGGTCTCGAACCTGCGGGCTCAGGCAATCTACTCACTTCAGCCTCCCAAAGCGCAGGATTACAGGCTGAGCTACCGAGCTCAGTTTTTTTTTTTTTAAAGAGACAGTTATCTTGCTCCACAATCAGCTCACTGCAACCTCAACCTCCTGAGCTTAAGGGATCCTCTGGCCTCAGCCTCCTGAGTAGCTGAGACTACAGGAGCCCACCATCATATCCAGCTAATTTTTAAATATTTTGTAGAGATGAAGTCTCACTATGTTGTCCAGGCTAATCTTGAACTTCTGTCTTATGCAATCCTCCTGCCCTGACAAGTGCTAGGATTATAGATGTGAGCCATTGTGCCTGGCCTAAAAATTAAATTTACAGTGGTAGGAACAGTGTCACTTTTATCACCAAAACACCAGTGCACTGTGGCTGGCACATTAAATATGCATAATATTTGTGGAATAACAAAGGAGTGAGGAAGTATGCCCTAAAGAAAGAAGAGAAAGCAAAAGAAGGAATAATTCACCTAAAGGGGCTGCTAGAAAACTATGAACTACAGTCGACCCACAATAAAAGTTCTCAGATCAACACCTCTTACCTGGCATACCAAGTAGGCCACCTGGCACAGACAACTGGGGTGCCTGTGCAAAGTTTGAAAGCATGGAGCGGGCAGATGTGGGTATGCCACGCTGGAGGCTGCTCTGTGGCTGTGGAGCCTGCAACGATGAGGAGATAGTTGATATAACTTTGCTATGATGGAAAGGTAAGTGGGAGGCAAAGATATGAGAGCAGAGAAGAGCAGTATGACTACCCACAGAAGAAAAGACAAATTAGCATAATGGTTGATAAACCCCTGAAAGAAATCGGGGTCAGGAAAAAAAATTTCTCACCTGCCGAAGTGTATGATGTCTCATGATGGTCTCTTGTTTACTGACACTGGACACAGCTGGAGCCGTAGTGGGGGAAAGAGCTGCCTGCTGCTGTAATCGCTGTTCAATTTCCTGTTGGGAGTCATCAGATCAGGTTGGGCAGGACAGTACCCAATTCCTAACCAGAAAACCTAGAGGTCTTTTTATCCCTACGGCTGTCAGCTACTTGGAGGGATACAGAAAGGGCAAGAGTTTGGTGGGGCGGCTACACTGAGATCTCTGGGTATAAGTAGCCAACTTGCTTTGTTGACTAAGGAAGGTATACTCCCTACCCCTCAGGAAAGCTGCCTCTCAGAAGTTGGCTGGAGGTGATGAGCCAACTGATGTAATGAAAGCTGACAAATTACTGGGGTTTTAATTCTGATTCTTACCTACCCATTTTCCAAAAAATTCATGACGCTCCCCAAACAAAGGAGTCTGACTGGTGGTAGAGTGGGAAATGGGATAGAGGAAAAGGATCTGAGTTTCCTACCACATTCTTCCCTCTCTAATATACTCTTTCTTATATAACTATTATAGGAGATGTTCACACATTCTGTAGCACCGCTGTCCTTTCCTGAGCTACTTTATAATAATCTACTCTTTCCTTGGTCATTTCTTGTCAAGTATGGACTGCAAATAAGTATTTCTTTTGAAGAGATTTATGGCACAAATATAAATTCCTGCCACCAAAATCAGTTTGTTTGAGGAGACAACAAAGTCAAGAAGAGAGTGCTATAGAAAAGTCAGGTGTCTCAAGCCTTTCTCTTAACCTCAGCTATTATATGTTACTATGTTTTTTATCTAATCAGCCAATAGTCAAATGGAAATGAGAAAGACAGAATGATGAGGAGAAAAAAAGGGAACCTAGGCCTCCAGGTCCAGAGGTCTGTGGGAATCACATGGACAACTCCAAACTAGAATGACTCTTGGGAAAAACAAACCTGGGGCAGGTAACTGATGAGAAGTGAGATTTCTTACCTGTTCCTGCTGTAGGGCTTTAACAAATGCATTTTTCAGCCGGTTGGTGTGTTCAGCTTTTAGAGCCTTCTTCTGGTTGGAGGTCATACACTGCTCACACAGAATCTTACCATTCTTTTCTTGCTTCCAGTGGGGGGTGAAATCTGTGCGGCACTGGGCACATACAAAGGGTTCAACCCGCAGAAGTGAGGCACAGCTTTTGCCTATATGCCAATAACAGAAGTAATCAGTGGTTTTACATTTCCTACCTCTTCTGTTTCTCTGAATCAAATAGATCTTTTCTAGTTTATTCTTCTGAATTAAAAAGAAATTCTACAAAAAGAATACGCTACAATTTATAAAATATTTGTTTTTTGAGTCGGGGTCTCACTACTGTCATCCAGGCTGGAGTGTAGTGGCACAATCACAGCTCAACCTCCTGGGCTCAGGTAATCCTTCCACCTCAGCCTCTCTGAGTAGTTAGGACTACAGGCACGTGCCACCATGCCTGCCTAATTTTTTGACTTTTTGTAGAGACGTAGTCTCACTATGTTATCCGCCTTTCTCACAGACAGGTGAACTCAGACTTGGAAAATTTCAACCACTGGGCTGTCAGGAGCTATGTTTCTTAGACTATGTTTTCTTGTTTGTAAATGAGAATGGTACTATCTGAATTCTTTAGGGTGATATTGTTACAATCAGATTAACTAAAAGTATTTTATGGCTAGGCACAGTGGCTCATGCCTGTAATCCCAGCACTTTGGGTGGCCAAGGCGAGAGGATTGCCTGAACCCAGGGGTTTGAGACCAGCCTGGGCAACTTGGTTAGCCTTGTCTCTACAGTAAATTTTTAAAAATTAGCTAGGCATGATGGAACATGCCTGTAGTTCCAGCTAATTGGAAGGCTGAGGTGGAAGGATTGCCTGAGCCCAGGAGGTAGATGCTGTGGTAGCTATGATTGTGTGACTATGCTCCAGCCTGGGCAACAGAATGAGACTCCAACTCAAAAAAAAAAAAGAAGATGAAGAAGGAAAGAAAAAAAGAAAATACTGTGTCAATTCAAAGTCAAAGGACTCTATCCAACTCAGTCAATATTTTTGCTTCTTAGTATCACCTTATCTCAGACTGTACTGATCCCTATCATATACATTTATATTTTTTAGTTATCAATGTCTGAACTATTCACTTTGTGATCTGTTTATAGCTAACTGAGCCTTCTAGACACTTTCCTCTACTGTCAGGTTTTCCTGTAAGTCCACATTTAGAGATTCAAGTTTAATAACTTATTAGTCTAGACTGCATGGTGTTAATACTCTTTAGTCTGGTTCAGGATTGGTTTACAGCTTTTATATGGTCATACTTAGCAGCTTTTATATGGCTATACTTATACTACATCAGTATATCTAGTTTTTCAACTCAAAGGGCAGGGACTAAACACAGAAATTCAGCACGATGTTATACAAACACTGACATTAAATAGAAGTTTCTTCTACATCACTGTAGAAGTAAAAAAATAAATAAATAGAGGCAGTATTCATCAAATTATGCATGCATCATGCTAGGAACCATTTAAAAGACTAAATGATATACAGGAAGTCTTCAATGTTGCTGATAGGTTCTTGCAGACTGTCATTTAAGCAAAACGTCACATAACAAAACCAATCTTTTTTTCTCATTAATTTTTAAAAAGTTTTTATTTTTATTTATTTTTTTGAGAAAGCAGGATTTATTGAATGGACAGAAAAGTTCCCACAGTGGGAGGGGACCTGAAGAGGCTGCCTTTTTAAAAGTTTTTAAAACAAAGTTTATTTTTATTTTATTTTTTTTGAGTTGGAGTTTCACTCAGTCACTCAGACTGGAGTGCAGTGGCCGCTCCTGGCCACCGCAGCCTCAACCTGCTGGGCTCTGGCGATCCTTCCGCCTCAGCCTTCCAAGTAGCTGGAACTACAGGTGCGCGCTACCACGCCTGGCTAATTTTTTATATATTTTTATTTTTTTTGTTTATTGTAGAGATGAGGTCTCGCCCAAGTTGCCCAGACAGGTCTCGAACCCGCGGGCTCAGGCAATTCATTCACCTCGGCCTCCCAAAGCGCGGGATTACAGGCTGAGCCACCGAGCCCGGCCAAAACGAAGTTTATTAGCAGGAAGAGAGGGAAAGAGGAAGACTCATGCCAGAAAGACCAGACATGGACGAGTCTCTCAAAAAGAAAGACCCAGTCTCTCATCAATGCTGTAACAAAATGATGTTATGTGAGGATCTGCTGTAGTTGTTTCACCCTTAAAGTTGCAGTTCCAAGAACCTATTGATGATGTTAAGAACTTACTGGTGGTTTAAGCCTGTAATCCCAGCACTTTGGGAGGCCAAAGTGAGGGGACTGCCTGAGCCCATGGGTTCGAGAACGGGCTGGGCAACTTGGTGAGCCCTCATCTCTACAATAAATAAAAAAATTAGCCGGGCGTGGTAGCCTGTGCCTGTAGTTCCGGCTTCTTGGAAGGCTGAGGCGGAAGGATTGCCTGAGCCCAGCAGGTCGACACTGGGGTGGTCGTGTAAGCATGCCACTGCACTCCAGCCCGGGTGACAGAGTGAGACTCCAATTCAACAACAACAACAAGAAAGAACGAACTTACTGTACTGCAAAAAACATACGATATGCAAAATAGAAATAAAAAAGTTAAGTCCAAGACACACACACACACACACACAGTTCTTCTGATATGTTGCTCCCAAAAAGCCTATAAATAAGGAAGAGGAGGTGGCTTGGCAGTAGGAAGGAGAGGTTATTTAATATTGCACAGTACTCTGTGATACTCTACCAATGTCTATCAGGCTTAGTAACCACTTGCTTAAAGAGACTGACTAGAAGAAACAACCTTACCTTGGCTGTCAATGACACTCTGTACGACTTCTTCCAAGCCCACCATGTAGATGAACTCACTATTGGCTGCACTAGGCAGGAAGTGAAGCAAGGGAGCAGGAGGTTTAGGGGGCGGGATCTCCAGGAGTGTCTTTTCCAGCTGTTTGCGAAGAGCCAATTTGGCTGCAGCCTGTGAGTTGGCAGCATCAGTCATAGCGCTGGGACTAGGAAGTGGTGAAGACACTCTGTTCACACTCCCTGGCTGGATATGAGAGGCAAGGTTCATATAGATGGCAGAGGATGTTGTACGCTGACAGGGAACAGAAGAACTTGACTGCTGAAACAGATTGAGAATGGGGTCAGTGATGGTATATGGGAGAAAGAACCAATTCCTGCTTTCTTGACTGAGGCCATTGTCTAATTCTAGTCTGACTACTTAGCATCCCCCAAAGTAGGAGGTGTTCAACTCATTCATTGATAAAGAACCCTGGTATGTAGGGAAGGAGAATGATGACGGCTAGGAGCTAAAACTGGTAAGAGAAAAATAAAGATTTTGCTTTTTGTCACACATCATTATGCTCATTCCCTAGATCACCTATCTCTTTCTTCTAGGCAGATTTAGCTTATTGCTGCTCTGCTGTACCACCTCTCTCCTCCACTACTATTTTCATAATTCCTCAAAACTTCCACTTTGGGGATTGTTCTCAATTCAAGTTCCACCCAAATCACCCTTGTTGTCCTACCGTTTCTCTACAAAAAAAACTTAAAACCTATGATCCTTTCAACAAGAAAAGCAAATCAGTGATTTCTTTTTCCACATTAGGACTCTCTCTTACCGGCTGGTAATTGATGGCGGGATTCATGTTGGGTGTTGTGGTGCGTACAAGGCCAGGTTTAGGAGGACCCCGCTGACCCTGTAGCTGGGCTGGGTTTGGTGCAATAACACGTTGAGACATCAACATGTGTGGGAGGGTGGTATTGGTAGCTGAACGAATGACACTGTGACCCTGAAGAGAAAGAAGAGGAAAATAACCAGTTAAACATGATATAATGCCCTACAAAATGCAGAAGGAGAAGCATTGTCTATAATACACAGCTGAGTAGAAGCAAAGGAAAACAGTCAGACTTGGTAATTTCATTTAATAGCTATGAGATAACTCTACCATTACTGCAAAGCCTGATTAGTGGCTGGGAAGTCCGTGGCTTTTTTTGGTGTAAACTATCTAATCCTATATGGTTAGATAGAAAATTAACCTTTCTCTAGAGAAGTTAGAAACCTTTCTAAAGAAAAAAAACTAGACCGGTGCAGTGGCTCATGCCTATAATCCCAACATTTTGGGAGGCTGAGGCAAGAGGATTGCTTGAGCCCAGGAGTTTTTGAGACCTGCCTGGGCAACATAATGAGAACTCGTTTCTACAAAAATAAAAATAAAAAAACTAGCTGGTGTGGTGGCATGTGCTTGTAGTTCCAGCTACTTAGAAGGCTGGGGTGGAAAGATCACCTGAGCCCAGCAGGTCAAGACTATACCATGACTGTGCTCCTATACCCCAGTCTGGGTGACAGAGTGAGACTCCAACAATAAAAAAGAAAAGGAAAGAAAGGAAAAACTACCACAGAAAGATGAAGTTATTCATCCTTCTATTATAAACTAAATTATGTCACAAAGGACCAACAGATTGATCTGTAGTAATAACACCACTATCATGGCCAGGTTATAGTCTTTATAAAAGCTCCCAAACAGATAGGACAGACAGGGCCCTCCAACACTAAGATCTCACCATGAGTCACATACCTGTAATGTTCTTAAATTTTGAGGTTCAACCCCTTGGGTTCCAGGCCGGGAGGGAAGCTTGGATAGGCCCTGCTGTCCCACATGGGCAGGAGATGGCTGAACAATAGATGCTGCATTCTGTACAACTGGAGTCTGGGAGAGGGAAAACAAAATGAGACTGTGGAAGAAGACAATAATCAGAGGTGGAAATCTGGTACATTTCTAGATTTTTAAAACTCCTTGTCAATGTGAAGCTCCTGTTGACCAGGAGGAAAATGAATTTAAGGTTTCTTTTTTTTTTGAGTTGGAGTCCCACTCGCTCGCCCAGACTGGAGTGCAGTGGCCGCTCCCGGCCACCGCAGCCTCGACCTGCTGGGCTCCGGCGATCCTTCCGCCTCAGCCTTCTGAGTAGCTGGAATTACAGGCGCGTGCTACCACGCCTGGCTAATTTTTTTGATTTATTGTAGAGATGAAGTTTTGCCTGCCCAGGCGGGTCTCGAACCCGCGGGCTCAGGCAATCCACTCACCTCAGCCTCCCAAGGCGCGGGATTACAGGCTGAGCCACCGAGCCCGGCTAAGGTTTTCTTAATTAAGACTTAAGACTAAAAAAAAAAATCGCCAGGCTCGGTGGCTCAGCCTGTAATCCTGT
>CAUYQG010217998.1:0-10178 GCA_963574415.1 Tarsius wallacei
TTTTTTTTTTTTGAGTTGGAGTCTCACTCTGTCACCCACACTGGAGTGCAGTGGCACGCCCCCGGCCACCGCAGCCTCAACCTGCTGGGCTCCGACGATCCTTCCGCCTCAGCCTTCCAAGTAGCTGGAACTACAGGCACGTGCTACCACGCCCAGCTAATTTTTTTTTTGAATTATTTTAGAGATGAGGTCTCGCCAAGTTGCCTAGGCGGGTCTCGAACCTGCGGGCTCAGGCAATCCACTCAGCTCAGCCTCCCAAAGCACGGGATTACAGGCTGAGCCACTGAGCCCGGCTGGAAATGGACTGTTATATGTGAAGTACCTACCACAACATCTGGAATGGAGTGAAGCCCACAGAAGTGCTTAACATTCACACAATGAATTTCCCGAGTGATTCTCTCAGATGGAGTCTGTGGTGCTTTCTTCCATGTCTTGCTTTCAGTATTGCTGTGATATATCTGCATTCATTTGATCATAGAGGTCCTTGACTGAAGTCTTTCTGAGAAACTCTCCTGCCCTACAGCACAGAAGCATCTAGGGGAAACAGACACGTTTCAGATTCTGTTCCCCCACCCCTCGCAAGAAGGGGTGGGCAGGGGGAGAGGCCAACGGGAAGGCTCTGGGTGTTACAGTCATCTTCAGGAGAGGCGCCAGAGCAGCTCTGGCTCCACCTGGTTTTTTTCTTCATTTCTAAAGCTGGGTTTTGAAGTCCTTATTTGGTTTTCCTAAAAATAAAGAGCTGTGGTTGGGCCCCCACTTGATTACCGTGGCACCACAAGGAGAGATGTCATATCCTGGATCATGAGAGATGCTATGGCCTTGCTCATAAGCCCCACGTGCTGACACGAAACATGCCTCTCGTGTGATTTGACTTCACAGTTCACAGCTTTGTGTTTCAACTGCTGCTTTAAAAGGAAGAAAAGTCCACAATCAGAAAACCCAGAGGGATTATGTCCAGGCAGGGCTGTTGACCAAGATTCTCAGGGTTGCTAGAAGAAAGCCGGGCTCAGCTTTCTCTACAGAGATCTCCCTATTGGCTTTCTGTGGGTCTGTCTCCTTCGGTTAGATTTTAGAATGATTTGCCTTTTCTATTTCCTGACTCCCTTTTTAGAAAGTAGGCTGGCGACTTGCAAAGACTGATTTCTAAAACGAAGCCTCATCTTCTTTATTTCTATGTGACTGTGCTGTGTTTGGTAATTTTTTTTCATTTTCTCTTCAAAATGCTAAAATGTAGTATGGTGGTCAGATTGTCATATTGAATAAGCTTGTTAGGTGTTACTTTCTTCAACTCCATCTCCTTCTTTTATCTATTTCTCTCCTGTGTTCATTTTCTGCTTTTGCCCCTTCCTCATCTCTGCCGGTAGATTTCTAAGAATTCCTTTCACCTCATTTTGTTGCAATTCTTAGGAATTATCAGTAGGTGGCAGTAAAATTTCAAACTCAAAGGACTTTCGGGGCCTCTCAGCAAACCGTTAAACAGGGTATACAGAAGAGATGGAATTGTAAATGCTGATAATAAAACAGAGATCGTTTCTTTTTTTAAATAGTTTTTTAAATGCACTGATAAAACCATATGTATTTATTGTGTTCTACCTGATATTTTGAAGTGTAGAGACATTGTGGAATGCCTGAATTCAACTAATTAACAGATGTGTTACCTCACATAGTTATTATTTTGTGGTGAGAACACTTAATATGGACTGTTTTGAGTTTTTCAAGGACATAATATATAATCCTTAACTATAGTTGCCATGCTGTACAATAGCTCTCTTGAACTGATTCCTTCAACCTAACTGTAATTATGTAGCCTTTGACCTACATCTCCCAAATGCCATCATTGCTGTTTTCTAAAAGTCAGATATGACTAAATATAGGAATCTATTTAAAAACCATCAGATATTTCAAGCCTAGCTCACAGGGGGGTCATCAGGGTACGTATTTTGGTAGGCATATCTTAAAAAGTAGGAAATGATGATAATAAAGGAAATTAGTGGGAATTTACATCAGATGAAGAACTTACCAAGCAGCCTTTCTTATTTGCATTCTGGAAGTTGTTTCCTTACCTCCACACGAATGCTCATCTCTGTCTCCTTCCTTCCTTTTGCTCTTCCTGTGCCCCTGCCCTCTGTGGGTGGTGAATGTTACCTCTGAGGCTGCTTGGCATTCCCTGAATGGGTTTGTCTTTCTCTCATTTCAATGCCACTTTGTGTGGTTGCTGTAACTTTCATCTCTCTTGCTCTCATTCTCGCCTGCTCACTTACTGTATGTGCTCTGTTCATTGTCTTAAGAGAAATATTTGTGATTAGAGGGGGCAAAAACAACGAGAGGCTTATATTGTTGATGGAGATTCTCGGTGCTAAGGGATCTCTGGTTCTGTTTTACCTTATTAGAGATGTTTAGGGCTGGAGTGATTGGTGAAGATGTAACTTAGATCCATGTCTCCTATTTCTCCCTCAGGTCCTCAAAATGGCGTCATAGGCCTGGTCTACTAATTCTCCAGGGATAGGCAATGTACACCCGTGAGGGAAGTTCCAGGGAAGAACGCTACAGCCTAGAGATAATAACCTGTAGCCATACTTTCAAAGCACATTAAGTCATCCCTGGCTTGATTTAAATGAAGATTCTTGTTCATTGTAGTTTCAGGAAATAAATTGAAATGAGTATAGCATCACTTCAAGGTAAAACAGAAGGAAAACAAAGATGGTGTTTCTGCAGTGCTGATGCAAACTCTTGAAATTTGTCTGGACAGAGTGCCCAACTGGGTAATCAGTTTTCATTTGAGATTCTCAGAAGTTTTGCAGAGTACCAGCATAATGGCTCAGGAAGCCGGGAGCAATGTCAAACCCGGAGAGTTCTGACCAAGCCAACATGTTCACCATAGGAACAAGATTGTGAGCCCATGACGAAGGTTGTTCTATTCAGAGAATACTGTAGTCCACCAAAGTAAGAGAAGGTAAATGAGAAGACCAGGGACTCTCAGGGTTGGTCAGGACAGGGGAACAGAAATAAAAGAAAAGTGACAGAAAGAGAGGGAAAGAATATTCAGAGTTGACAGAAGGAGGCTACCTACCAGAAATTCTTCCTCTTCTGGAGTAGGACAGAGGATCACGCCATACTTATACCAAGTGGTTGGTATTTTTGCTGTGGTCCTTATCCATAAAGCTGGAAGGGAAAGCGGAAAGATAGGCATAAAAGAGAATTTTATTGCAATAAAAGTCATGCATAGTGTGAGTTGTGTTTGGTGTGTGGCATGTGTGTGCTGCCTTGTCCCCTGACACAGACCTCACCACTGAAGACTGGTTTACTTATGTGCAGTGTGCCAGGCAGAGGGTAGAGGAAGCATAGCTTCTAGCTTATTTCATTACCCCCCTCTGTTTTGTTATGATTCCATGGTGGTAACCAGGAAGTGAAGGAGCCCTGGCTGCTCTAGTCAGGTCTGTGGGTTGGTATGAATGTCTCCCAACTCCCCTACCCCATCCACAGTCTATTGTCTTGAAGAAATATTCCACTGCTGAGTATTTTCAGAATATGCACTTCTGCTCTTGTGCCTATTTGGTCTCTGCTCTTACTCCTGGCCTGAGTGTTTATTTCAAGCTCATCTCTAAGTGCTGGTCCCATCCCTTGGCCAATTCCCCACCAGGTGATGATTTAGAAGTGCTAAGTGGGGAGGAAGATAGACATTCATTTGTGGATGATACTTTCCAAAAATAATAGACCCATGAGGATGGGTCCCCAATAGTCACTCAATCTATCCTCTGTCTTCACGACAGATTCTAAAATGGACAACCTGTGAATGCCCTATCTATCTTCAAGGAAGGAAATTGTGTAGACATTCTGAGGAAGGAACACCTAGGAAAGCCACGGATGCTATTGAATTAAAGAGAAGCAAAATATTGTATAGTGGATAAAAACAAACACACACTCATAGTTAGAACAGTATTATTCAAATAAAGAAAATTGTTAGGACAAGCTTGTAAATTTAGAACATTTCATGGAGGTTACTAAGAAAATGCACATATTCAAAACTAATTTTGAAGTATTATACCAGATTATAAAGGCCGAAAATAGTCATGATACCCATTATTTCAGTTCCAAGGTTTATCGACTAAAAACAATCAAACATCACAGGAGGTGTGATACTTTTTCAAGACTTTT
The DNA here is from genome assembly GCA_963574415.1 of Tarsius wallacei. Lineage (NCBI taxonomy): Eukaryota > Metazoa > Chordata > Mammalia > Primates > Tarsiidae > Tarsius > Tarsius wallacei. Next base: position 4,156 of record CAUYQG010217998.1, read on the forward strand.
GCCTTCCCAAATATAACACTCATTTGCTTCTATGTGTTATTCTTTGCTTATAGAAAACTGGGCCCATTTTTCAGTGTCTCGAAGCCTAATAACTGATCTACTTAAAAGATAAGAGGTACCTGTCTCGATGGCTCAAGCCTGTAATCCTAGCACTTTGGGTGGGCCGAGGTAAGAGGATTGCCTGAGCCAATGGGTTCAAGAACAGCCTAGACAACTTGGCGAGACCTCATCTCTACAACAAATCAAAAGATTATCTGGGCATGATAGTGTGTGGCTGTAGTTCCGACTACTTGGAAGAGTGAAGTGGAAGGATCACTGGAGCCCAGCAGGTCGATGCTGGGTTGGTCGTGAGTGTGCCATGGCACTCCACCTTGGACAATGGAGTGAGACTCCAAATAAAAAAAAAAAAAATTAAAAAAAAAAAAAAGATAAGAGGCTTGAAGGGAACTTTGCTGATGGAAGGTGACCATCTTGGTGTTTGTGTCTTAGTGATGGTGAGGTCTGGACAGAGTGCTGACCAATGCCATAGCCACTAGCCAGTGTGTGCAGACGTCCTGTTCCCTGGTTCTTGATATCTGTTCATTTAAGAAAATGATTAATTCCAAGATGTTACGATTGTATTTAGTTAGATAATTTTATATATTCAGACTTTTCTATAAAAACACCCCTGTTCCAGAGGAGAACAAACTCATTTTCCTGGGTCTTCTTGAGACTTGCCTGAAGCTGATCACCTCGAATGCAGACTTTTTTTTTTTTTTTGGATGTTTGCTACTTTAAGAATTCAAACAATTTTTGCTTTTGGATCTATAATATGGCTGTGCTGGTTTCAATATGAGAATAATATTTACCAGTTAAATTACATAACTCTCCATCTAAAATAGTATTTTATTTTCTCAGAGCTTCCCTTATTTGCTAGTTTCTGTGTGTACCCTAGTTTGAGAAGTCTTGTTTTCATTTAAAAGGAGAGAGAAGTATGTATATTCTACTAATAAGCAAGGTTAACACCAGAAAGGGGACTTTCACCAGCAAATGTTCAAATCAAGATTCACAGAAGAGTAATTCAAAGTGAAATATATATATAGAAATATATAATTATAAATATATATTATCTGAATTTAAAAAGCAATTTTTAAATTGACAGATAAAATTGCATGTATTTATCATATACAACATGATATACATTGTGAAATGGCTAAAACTAGCTAATAAACATACGCATTGCACATAGTCATCATTTTTGTGGCAAGAACATTTAACATCCACTCTCTTAGCATTTTTAAGTATATGTCATTATTAACTATAGTCACCATACTGCACAGAGGATCTTTTGAACTTATTTGCTAGGGTTCAGGAGTGTAGGTAGGCTGGTGCCGTGGAAATAAAACAAAGATTTGCAAAGTAAAGTAAAAGAGTTTATTCATGTTCAAGAGAGAATGGACCAATGCTAAGAGTCAGGCTTCCCAGGGGTTTGGGTGCAGGGCATATTTAAAGCTAGGGCTTTTATAGGAAAATAGGGGAGGGTAAAAGTTTCCTTGTAGCTGCATTTCAAGGTGTTGATAACATCCATTAGGCACCTTGAGGTTGTTAGGGCAAAAGGCATATCTTGTGACTTCAGGCAGGGGTCTGGAGGGCAGTCACAGAAAGCTGGTCACAGTAGATTGTTAGGCCAACCTGACTTCATATACCTGGAAGACAAATGCTCAGAAAGAGGGAGGAATGGTCAGTACAAAGAAACAACCAAGGGGTTACAAGCAATTATCAATTTCATTCAAACCACTGGTTCTGTGAGCTAATGATTAGAGAAGGACTGAAACAAGCTGCTGCTTTAAGCATGACTAAGCTGAGCAGACTACAATGATTGCTCTCTAGCCTTTTTAACTAAAGCTACTTTATTTTTAACTTTAAGCAAGTATTTCCATATCAACTCTTAACCCTTTCATTATCTTTTCTATGTAACTGTAACTTACATACTTTGACTGATGTCTCTCTCCCGTCCTTTGCCCCCACTGCTCCACATCTAGTAACCTTTATTCTCTCCATTACTACAAAATCCACATTTTTTGATTCCACATGTGTGAGATCATGCAGTATGTGTCTTTGTGCCTGGCTTATTTCACTTAACGTTATGGGTTCCAGGTACATCCATGTGTGGTTGCAAATGACAGAATTCCTTCTTTTTATGACAGGGTAATATTCCTTTGTGTATACACTACATTTTCTTTATTCATTTATCCATTGATACACACAGGTTGACTCTATATCTTGGCTATTGTGAATGCTGATGCAATAAACATGGGAGTGCAGATATCTCGTCAACAGACCAGACTGATTTCATTTTCTGTGGATATTTTTACTCAGCAGCGGGATTGCTGGGTCATATGATAGTTCCATTTTTAATATTTTGAGGAACTTCCATACTGTTTTCCAACAGGCTGTACTAATTTACATTCTCACCAAAAGTGTGCAAGGGTTCTGTTTTCTCCACATTCTCTCTAACACTTGTTAGCTGTTGTCTTTTTAATAATAGCCATTCTAACAGTTGTGAGGTGATATCCCATTGTGATTTTGCTTTGCATTTGGAACATTTGGGAACTTGAGCATTTTTTTATTTACCTTTTGGCTTTTTGCGTATCTCCTTTTGAGAAATATCTACTCAGATTTTTTTGTCCATTATTAAATCAGATGATTTGTTTCCTTGTTATTGAGTTGTTTGGGTTCTTTGAATATTTTGGATGCTAACCCTTCTTCAGCTGTATAATTTGTAAATACAATAAGTCTCCTACATACAAACGAGTTCCATTACAAGAACACACTCATAAGTTCAACTTCTTCATGAGTCCAACAAAGTTGGCCTAGGTACCCAACTAACACAATTGGCTATATAGTACTATACCAGCTACATCATTGCTACTTTTACATTTGCTTCCAGACATCTTGGACTTGAAATAAAGATACTATACTACTGTACTCTATACAGTACTGTACAGTAAGGTACACAAAAGCACAACCACTTGTGGAAGATACATGCATGTAACAATGTATGCCAGACACGTGAACTAACTTACATGATTGGACATGCAAATGCACGTTTGGTTCTTTGAAAGTTCACAACCCAAAAGTTCATATGTAGGAAACTTACTGTATTTTCTCTTCTGAAGATTGTTTCTTCACTCTGGCAACTGTTTCCTTTGATGTGAGGAAGCTTTTTAGTTTGATGTAGTCCCATTTGTTTTGCTGCTTGTGTTTTGGGAGCCATATTCCCAAAAAAATCATTGCCCAGACTTTTCCCCTAGGTTTTCTTATAGTCATTTCATAGCTTTGGGATTTACACATAAATCTTTAATTCATTTTGAATTGATTTTTTTACATGGTATGAGGTAAGGGTCTAATTTTATTCCTCTGCATGTAGATATCTACTTTTCCCAGCACCATTTATTGAAGAGACTGTCCTTTCCCTAGTCTGTCTTCTTGATATCTTTGTTGAAAATCAGTTGGCTGTAAGTATGTGGATTTAGTCCTGGGCTCTTTATCCTGTTCTGTCAATCTCTTTGTCTGTCTTTATGCCAGGGCTATGCTGTTTTGGTTACTACAGCTTAGCAGTTTATTTTAAAGTCAGATAGTGCAATGCCTCTAACTTTTTTCTGTTTGCTCAAGACTGCTTTGAGTATTCAGGGTTTTTTGTGGACTTATTTTAATTTTAGCATTGTGTTTTCTATTCTGTGAAGAATGCTGTTGGCATTTTGATAGGAATTACGTTGACTCTTTAGATTGCTATAGGGATTATGAAAATTTTGACAGTATTAATTTTTTTAATTCATGAATACAAGATGCCTTTCCATTTACATGTGCCTTCTTTGAATTTTTCATCAGTGTTTTATATGTTAAAATATTTCTAATTATTACTTATTTTTTCTTAATTTTCCTTTTCCCAGTGCAGTTGTGACACAGTGGAAAAAGCTCTCAAATTTTTCTGTAACTTACTAGTTCAAAGATTCTGGGCAAACCTTTGCTCTTTTTACCTCCTTACAACTATTTATTGATCATTCTTTTTCTTCTTTAAGTTTTTGTTTCACAGGGGCTTTATTTCCTTCTCTTGCTTCTTCCTCCCTTCCTTCCCTTCTTCCATTTCTAAATTTCATGGATATTTATTAATAGTTTTTACCTACTTCATGTCACCATCTCTTTGTTGTGTCCCCTGCCTGCGTTTTGTTTTCTTCTTGCAGAGTTTTTGCATAGATATCATGCTGGCTCCTTTTTAATCATGTAAAAAATATCAAAATGAATAAAACAAAGCAAATATAGATATTTTGTAGAGCATGATAAAGGTCTAGTGATCAGCAAAGAAGTATATTTGTGTTGGGTGAGTTATGGGAACTTCTAGCTTGGGATGGATCACTGGGATTACTGAATTGGTTTGCTGCTGGAAGTCTGACTTTGTGTCTGTTGTCGTCAAACTCTTTCTGAGCAGCATTCTTTTCTGGGGTTGATTCTACTTCTGACTAGCAGAACACACTGGCTCGGAGCAGAGGCCTTTCTGCCATAGATTTTGTGGTGAATGATGTAGCTCATGTCTCTTCAGCAAACTAAAATTGGAACTCTGTTTCCCTGAAACCTTGTCCCATTTTTACTATACTTGCCAGCTCTCCTTTATATATGTTGGGTTAGGTTTATAAACATCTAGTTTAGTCAAAGATGGCAATTTTTTTTTTTGCTGTTTCTCATCCTCTATTATTTTCCATGGGCTTGGGGAAAAAAACATTGAAGGGCAGAAAAATGTTTCTTCTGTCTTATTAACATGGAAGGTTTGCAAGCATAGTCTTCAACTTGACCTCTGCCTTCTATCTTGTTCTTGTTTGGTTCACTTTCCACAGCCTGCTTGTTCAAAAGCACAAATCAAAATGCGTGATTTCTCTGCCTCATGAGCTAGCCCCATTTACCTTTCAAGTACTTCAAAATGACCCCACAGGCCCTGTAGTTTCTACTTCTTATTTCTGTAGTCCTTGCTTTTTATCACTCCTTTACATTTTAGCAATACTGAGTTACTTGTATATCAGATAGCATGTTAACTTCATGTTTGCATTCCTTTCATGTGCTTATTACTTTTGCCTGGAATTCTTCTCCTTTCTTACTACCTAATAAGCTCCTACTTATTCTCCAAGGCTAGCTCAGACAATTCTTGCTTTTTTAAAGCGTTCTTTCACTTATTTTGGGGTAGAATCAGTCTCTCTCTCCTCTGTTACCTCTTTATTTCATATATTTTGATCATTATATTTTTTGCTCTGCTATAATCATTTGTTTATATACTTTTCTTCTTCACTGGGTTATGAGTTCCTTAAAAATGTTCTTTTTTTTTCAGTATTTTTTATTATGATATTGTGGGGTACAGTTAAGGGTTAGGTATACAAATATGCTTCGTTCAGGCACCCTTGTCGATAAGAGGTGTCTCCCCATCCCCAGACAGATATTTACTATCATTAATCCCATCTCCCTACCCCCCCCCATAGTTTCCCACCACTGTCAGTCATTTTCTTATGGTAATACATTGGATGATCAAGGTCTACTATATGAGTGAGAACATGTGATTCTCAGTTCTTTGTTTCTGTGAGAGGTCACTCAGTATTATAGACTCTAGTTCCATCCAGGTTGCTGTGAAATTCATGATTTTGTTCCTTTTTATGGCTGTGTAGTATTCCATTGTGTATATGTACCACATTTTTTTAATCCAGTCCTCTTTTGATGGACAGCATGGTTGCTTCCAGATTCTTGCTATTGTGAACAATGCTGCGATAAACATACGTGTGCAGGTATCTTTTTTATAGAGTGATTTGAGTTCTTCTGGGTATATTCCCAATAGGGGGATTGCGGGGTCATATGAGAGGTTGATATTTAGAGCTTTTAGGAATTGCCACACTGCTTTCCACAGGGGTTGCACTAGTTTACACTCCCACCAACAGTGTAGAAGAGTTCCTTATTTGCCACACCCTCTCCAGCAACTGTTATTTTTTGCTATTGATAATTGCCAT
>CAUYQG010217999.1:0-13113 GCA_963574415.1 Tarsius wallacei
TAAGTGGATTGCCTGAGCCCGTGGGTTCGAGACCCGCCTGGGCAAGCGAGACCTCATCTCTACAATAAATCAAAAAATTAGCCGGGCGTGGTAGCGCGCGTCTGTAGTTCCAGCTACTTGGAAGGCTGAGGCGGAAGGATCGCCGAAGCCCAGCAGGTCGAGACTGCAGTGGCCAGAAGCGACCACTGCACTCCAGTCTGGGCGACAGAGTGAGACTCCAACTCAAAAAAAAAAAAAAAAAAAAAGACAGAAAAAAGCAAGATTTTGGAACAATTCCTCTCACTTCATAATTCAAAGTCTTAGCCATTTGGTTCTATTGTGGTACACTTTTGAGGCTCTGTACTCTTGCTTAAGCTTCTCTTCTATAGTTCATACAGATAATTTGTATTTATCTTTCAATACTGACATTCTTCATGCAGTTTATGACTCATATGTCTCTGCTTCTAAGACAACCAAATACCTACCACCTCTTCTTAGGTACTATACATTTCATTTAATTATAATCATCTGTTTAGAATCTGCCTTCCCACCTAAAATGCTGATATCTAGTAAAGATGATAACCTGTTTTGCCATATTTTGAGCGACTAACACCAAGCTTGACTAGTAGTAGTTGCTTAATTAATCTATATTGTAAAATGAGTGACTAAGTACACGAATGAATGAACAACAAATAAGTGAATGTTTACTGGTGTTGTTTTGCAAAGCTATTTTTGCAAAACGAGCATATCTTGTAAATCGTAATTCTTTTTTGTATATAGTGATCCTTTTATAACTTATTGAGTGATGGCTTTAAGCTAAGTTATTTTTGTACTTTATCTAGGAATATACTCATTTATTATTTGGTGGGTTACTTGACTTTCAAGAATAATAATCCTTGTTTTATGTTGTTATTACTTTACAGTTTTATAATATACAAGTTCACTATTCTGTTTCTACCCTTAATAGAACATTATCAACAGATAATACTTTTAAGATATCTATAACATCTATAATATCACTCCTACTACCTGATCCACACCTCACGGAAAAGAGGCTGCTAATATTACTTAGAAGACATATGGACTATTCAGAAAACCTTTGGGGGAGAAAAAAGAAAAAGCAAAACTGAGTAAATGCCTTTAGCTCATTGATTGTAATCCAAAACTAATGAACTCCAGTTCAAATTAGTAGTTTCTGAGGATTGGTAGGGAATTAGTTGGGTCGTAGTGAAGGACTAAGAAGAACAGAGGAAGGAATAAATATGTAAAAACATTGGTCTCAGAAATTAAAATGGAAGTATTACTTCTTAGGCACTTACTATGTATGAGGTGTCATTTTAGTCTTTAGATATTTAGCACACACAAATCAATATCTAAATAGCATAAGCAGATCTACCCACTACCTCAAAATTTATATCCCACAACTGGCAACTCTTCCTGAGCTATTGCCCGAAACATTCATAATGTATTTTTTTCCTATAGATTTTTTTTCAGCTGCTTTTACTATCCTTTCTGCTCTGACACTGTCTGTTCCCATAGACTTATCTCCTTGCTTCTACTACATTTTCTCATACCTAAAACCTCAATTCAGGGTTTCATCTTCCAAAAATTCTTGCCTGTCCAGTCCCCCGCCTATGTCAAATCTCTTAATTACGTATCTTTTCCTGCCATAATAACTTATGAGTCTGTTTTGTTGCATATGCTTGTTTATATCTCCCTTTCCAGTCACCAATGGTGATAGCTGAATGAATGAAGGAAAAGTTGAACAGATGCTCTCATTTTATTCTTCATAGAAAATCTATAAAATAGATGTAATCCTCTGAATCTTACAGATGATGAAAAAAAGTTGAAGCCGGGCTCGGTGGCTCAGCCTGTAATCCCGCGCATTTGGGAGGCTGAGGTGAGTGGATTGCCTGAGCCCGTGGGTTCGAGACCCGCCGGGGCAACTTGGTGAGACCTCATCTCTACAATAAATCAAAAAATTAGCTGGCGTGGTAGCACACGCCTGTAGTTCCCGCTACCTGGAAGGCTGAGGCGGAAGGATCGCCGGAGCCCAACAGGTCGAGGCTGCAGTAGTCGGGAGCAGCCACTGCACTCCAGTCTGGGCGACAGAGTGAGACTCCAACTCAAAAAAAAAGAAAAAGTTGTTAGATCCCCCAGAGTATTAGCATCAACTCCAGGATTAAAAGCCATGTCTGCCACACTTACAGTCCATGTGCTTACCACTCAGCAGCATTATAATCGTTTAATTAAAATATAACCCCACAAATGAGAAAATAGTTTTGCTTGGGAAGAATAGTTATGCCAGAAAACAATATAGATCTGATATCAAAAACCAGGATAATTTGTGCACTCTTAATGAGAAGAAGCAAAAGAGAGAAAAGAAATAAACATTTCTGATTGATCAGAGAAATAAGAATACATTCTGTGCAATAAAATCTTTATATATCATATATGCCAGAAAGACATGTCAGGAAAAAAAAAACAAAAAACTATAATCCATCCAAAGTGGTATAAAGTCTCTCTTGTGCTCCCATTAATAACACTCTTAGATGAAAGGAAAAGAGCAATGGCCTTGGATCTTGGTGAAATAAATTTCATTTTACAGATCTGATGAGCCCAGCACAACTGGTATTTTTAACAATGTGTCCTTGGACTTGTTCTCTAAACTTTCTAGGCTTAGTTTTCACATCTGAAAATTGGACATCATAATATCAACATGGTAGAGTTGTAAATTATACATTAGATAATGAGTATAAAACACCTAGCCCAGTCCCTGCCACATATTAAATGCTCAATATTTAATTATACTCAGTATTTAATACTCAGTATTTAGTAATAATGATGGTAATTATGATGAAGGTCATGACATCTAAGTCGGGTCATCTCATCTTGAGCTGCATGTCTTTAGATGAGCATGTTTTTGCACAATTCAAATGATTTCAGGGAGTATGCCAAATGGTGATAAATTAATTGTAAGACTCCACTTGCACACCCAGGATGATGACATCCTTTAACACTCATGTATTATAATGACTTTCTTCTTTTGCTAAGAAAACGTGCTCGGAAATCAAGGAGGGCTTGATTTCTATTTTGGCCTAATGATACCTTCTTACCATAAAAAGAGAGCCATAAGCACAAAGAAAAGCCTGGCATATTTTTCTTATTATTAAATAGGCTTTTTCTTCAAACTCTAGCACAAGCTGTCTGAAAGTGAGCAGTTGGCCTAATTGTAACCCTAAACAGAAAGAAGTTCTCCTTCCTCCTATGTTCACATCATACTTGCAAATGGTTGCTTGAGAGTACAGGGAAAATAATGCCAACTCTTTTTCTTGACATTCCATCCAATTGTTTTGCCTTCTTATTGACCTTCCCAACATACTGTCCAAAGGTTGGGTTCTCTTGGAGGCAGATGCTGGAATAGAATTAGGAGTGCAAAAGATTTACTAGGGAGTTATCCTGTGAAAGACCATGAAAGGAAAGATGAGTAGACAGGGTGAAGTTTCCGATGGCAATGCAAACCTGATAAAAACCTCTGGCAACCTAAATGAGGAAGTCTGGATCGAGGATCATCTGTCAGGGGAATCTCATATTGAGTGAAAACGGTCAGATTTTTGTTCCACTGTCTGTGACAATAATTGGATGGAAACTCCATGAGGGTGTGTTATCTAGGCTAGAAAATTGCTGCAACAGACCCTAAAAATACTGCCAAGTGGAGATTTTTGGCTAAAACTTTTTATTTTGTCCTTTTTAAAATTTTTCTTTTTTTATTGCAACTGGACAGGAAGTCTTGAAGGATAAATCTGAGTGTCACATCTCATTATTTTCCATACAAATAATGGCCTTGCGTACCACTTCACAGTATAGTCAAAATTGATATTTGCCCTTCTCAGGGTGGGGAAGCTAACCAATGAGGAACAGAAATTTTGTTTATATTTTCACTTCTAAAATCATGAACATGGGATGATGATCAGTTATTTCTAAAGCAACTTTATTTGCTCTTAATTGTGTGCTTCTGCCAGAGGATTTTTCTATGTGATTTCAAAGTACTGACAGGATAAAATAAATTTTTTTAAAATAAATTGTTCTGTGCTAAGTAGCCTTAAACTATTAAGACAAATAAACAAAAAGATCACAGCATTAATTCTACTCTGACACAGTTTTTGAGATCGTTCTTGGGGTGGATGTTTTCTCCAGGGGTTAGGTAAGTTAAGAGAATGAAGGAAAAGCTGTAGTATACTAGATGATTTGGAACGATACATTCAAATATTCAGTGAACACAAACTATTCCAATTAAGTTGTACATTTAATCATCTGCATCCTTTCTTGAAATAAAATATTTAAGCCTCTTTCTTTAAAAACAAAACAAAACAGTGATTTTCCTCAGCAAGTCGTTGAAGCCTGAACACTGAAATATGAGGAGTCACTCAGTCATGAATTCTACCAGACAGACAAATAATCCAACATAGTTTCATTTAATCAACTAAACCCATTTTAGAAATGTTGAGTTGGAGTACTAAGTCAAGTTGGAGATTACACATGTCAGTAGAGTTAATGACCTTTCTCTTTTGAAAAATTGCTATAGAGACACAATTATATTTAAACTTGTAGCTGGGTTAAGTAAGAAAGCATTTAACTTAGCATATACCATATTTCCCAGTGCACATTGGAATAATCAATTCATCAATCAACCTTTTATTGAGCTCCTACTAAATGTCAGAATGGATGCTAAGCTTAGGAGCCCACAGGGAGGCATCAGTAAGTTAAAAGAATTAAGTGCTAGTATACGATTCACATGACTCACTGACTAATTCGCTGAGGCTGATACACTCTCATTGCCTAAAAGTTTTCCAATAAAATGCTCATGAAAGAAAAGTGACTCTTTCAAATTTACAACAACACTGATAGGTATGCAAATTGTTCAAATATCTTTGAGAGAATTATCTTGAGTTACAGGGCGGAGAGAATCGAGAAGAAAACCGAAGTTGATTCTTATAAAGATCCATGGTTCACCAACTAAAAGCCAATTAATACACTAGTCCCTTCAACCTAGCCAACAACATACTCTGCTCCTCTTTTATTTCATGGTAAAAATTACTTACCTAAGGACTAGAAAAGGGGATATGGTGAAGGTTGGGTGCTATATTCCACAGTATGTAGTCACACAGATTTGCAGATAGAAGGGGAGAAACAGGTAATATTGTATCAATGGCATTTTCTTGTATAGTCCAGTCTTTCAGGCAGAGAAGAACTAAGAAAAATTTCAAATTATAAAGAAAAAAAACCCCTCAATTCATTCATTCATGAGTTCTATCAAGCAGAAATGCAATTTCTGCTACACCACCCGAAAATCATTAATTAGAAAAATCAGAGTTAATTTTTGCTCAAGTCCAATAGAACGTCACCTGACTTTCCCTAGGACATTTACATGAAAAGGTATCTTATAACTGAGCATCTGAGAAATATACTCTAAAGACCTAGATATTTATGAGGGAAGAATAAAAGAGAGAAACTCACCCAAAACTCAAGCAGGAAACAAATTACTTTACAACCGTTTTACCCAATAAATGAAAAGAGATATAACACCTAAGATTCCACTTAAAAATTCTTATTTCCCTCATAACAAGAAGCTTGAACCTTATTACAAATCAGAGGATTGCAAAATAAGACATTTTCACCTAGCTATGTCATAGGCAAGTGTATAATTTCAAAGACAATACTTCTACTGTATCTTTTTGAAGTCATTACTCTCATAGAGCAAGGTTTTGGATCTTGAAGGATGAGTAAACATCTGTGCAGAGAAAAAAGTGTAAAAAGACAAAACAGCATCTGAAAAGGGATTGAATCCTGGACAAAAATTATATTTTCTAGAACAATTGAATATATAAACAACAACAAAACCACAGATCTGAATACCTGTAGTTAAGGCTGTGTGATGGAAGGTATAAGAAATTACAGTAGCCAGGCGATTAAAGAGTAGAGGCTAATTCAGATCGTTAGAATTCAAGTTGCAAAATTCTCATTTTTCAGGCCATGAGGAACCACTCTAGCTCTGGGTACTATTTATCTGGAGCTCCGAACAAAGGAACCTCTTTTGAATCTTGCCAGTGTGGCCAGTATACAAAACTGGAAGTTGAGGAGACTGTGGTCCAGAGAGGTGATGGGAAACACTCAAAACCACACAATGAGATACTGATTTTATTGCCAAGGGAAAATATATACTGCACATTCATACAGTATTTGTGATCATCCTTGAAAAGAACTATTTCTGCCTACAAAGGCATCTGAAATAGTGTAAAAGTCTGTGTGACTTTTTTGTATTTCATGCAAATACATTTTTCTTCTTTTTTATTCTAAAAGCTGTTCCCATCTGTCCTTTTAAAAATGTTCTACAAAAAAATTTAAAAAAAAATTTGGAATAAGCACCTGGTTATTTATATCAATTATTGAGTACTTTGGATGTTTTTCATGAATAGTGCTAGAAATAGATCTTTCACTAAAGGTTTTACAATTTTATTGTGTATCGATACTGAGTCCCTCACATGCTAACTGTGCAAAGACAAGGATTAAAGCTGTGAAACTGGCTAGAATTTGAAACCTAGAGATGCTGTAATCAAGTGACAAGGGCTTGGCATTGAAAGACCTGAGTTTGAGTTTGTTTCTAGATCCTAATTTGAGTACAAGAACTTGAGTTGTGGTAGATGTCAGCTTTCTCAACTAAACACCCCTGCTAAGACAGACTCCCCGGCTTCTTCATTGATGTTTATAAATATGTATGTCTTAAAAACTACACACTTACAGAAGGCTGGGTTAGAATTGGAAATTTTTCATAGGAATGGCCCAAGCATTATATGGCATAATATATGGAAAATGCCTTTCCCAGTGCCTGGAACAGCATAGGTAATTAGTAAATGCTTTTTCTAATGGCTATCATTACTCCACCATCCCCAGTCCCTTGCTAAACTGTAATAGCTACTTGTGGGCAGGGCACTCATCTTTCTATATGTACTTATCACCTAGCATGTTATTGTGTACATTGAAATTGTTTAATACCTGCTTATTAATAGCAGCTCTCTCAGCCTCAATTCTCTCATGTGTAAAATCAGAATGGAAAACATTCTTCAAAAGCTTAAACTGAGAGTTTCACATGATATCCCTGAGACATGTGAAAGACATGTTAAATATTCATTAAATGGCAAACTTGATATAATATAGAAGCAGTGTAGTGCCATAGTTAAGAATTTGGGAGCTTGACTCTTAAATATTAGGTGCGTGGCTTTGAACAAATTATTTTAACGCTTTGTGCCTCCATTTCTTATCTAAAAAGAGGAGGTGATAATAGTATTTATATGACATATTTTGGGAGTTATTAAATTAATTAACATGAGCAAAACATTTAGAACAATGCCTGATGTATAGTAGGCACTATCTATTATCTTCTATTTTATTACAATCAATCCTCCCCTTAGCATTGAATAAGTGAGATATCAAAATACAAACAATCCATTATTGTTGTGTCTATTGTTTCAGATCCTAAAACGGAAGGAGAGAGGGGTATTTCTTTAGGGCTAGCTGCTTCTGTCAACAGATGTTACTCTGTTAGAAAGATCTCTGGTGCCACTTGCTATAAGCACTCGATAACCCCAGAAGATGTTTGCCTTCTGCTGCCTTGGGCCTTTGCAACTGCTCAAATCTCGCCTCTTTTTTCTCTTCCGCTCTTCCTTGTCAACTGTCGCCTTTGGATTCCAAGCTGAAGTCAACGTCAGTCACTTTATAAAACTTGAGTGCTGCTGTGGGCTGTTCTTTGAACCTCTTCCAGCAAGCTCATGGTGTTCATCTGTGCAGAGAAAAAGAGTCTGTGCAAAGAAGTCTCCAAACTCGAGAGCTTCCAAGCATTTCCCTGGTGTCTTTGTACATCTCTATTCCGAATTCCTATGTCAGAAAGTTGACATTGTCTGAATTTTGAGTAAAATGTAACTTTTGGTGTGCTATGTTCCTTTAAGGGTAAAGTATTTCAAATCTTAGTGCAAGGTATTTTGTCTCAGTGATACCAGAGTAGGCTTAATCCATGTTTTATTTTGGCAGTATTCCTCAGCCATCTCACACCGTTTTAGGTATATTTCAGGGTTTTCTGTCTCTTCAGATACATGTACTTTTAGCTGTAGTTTCCACTACTTTCTAGCTATTGACTAGTTATTTTAGAATTAATTGATTTATAAATTCAACAAATATTTATTCAATGCTAAATATGATTCAAAATACTTCTTTTTTTGGCACCATTGTATCTCCAGCATGTATAGTTCTTTCCCATGCTTTCAAAGAGCCAACATGTTAGAGGAAATGCATATACAATAATCTATATGCACACAAATGTGTGTGTATACATACACATATTAATTAATCAGTAATATGAATATGGGCTATGAAAGCAGAGCATAAGCCTGTCTGCTTATGAGAATGATAGAGATGAACCCCGGTGAAGTTACAACCCAACAGGAGTCTAAAAGCTGAGTATAAACTTAAAATAAGAGACAGAAAGTTTTCTAGGCAGAGAAAATAGAACTTCAATGTACAAAAGCACAGTTGGTGGAAGGAATGCCTATCGTCGAATCTAGAAAGTCAGTGAAAAGGGACCAGTAATGCACTAATGAAATTGAGCCTCTTGAAGGTCAAGGTCAAAGGAGGAAGCCTGCCTTGCAATCTCAAATATAGACTAATAAAAATGACCCCTTAATTTATGTTAGATTACCAGTTCCTGCTGTGAATTCCTTAAGCAATAGAAACTTGGTAGGAGGAGATTGGTCTTTCTTAAGAGCACCCAAATCCTCCACTATTGTTTGCTTCTGTGTCTGCAACTCTCCCCATTGAGCACCCTGTCTATAAGAAAAACTACTGCTGCTTCAGAATTCCTAAAACATGTGTTATGCTATTGCATGGATCGATGTATGCTGTTTATATTGTTGTAGTTAAACAAATTTATTTCCAGTCTGGCCCCAACCAAATTTTATTATTTTTCTTGAGGTGAGATTTGGAGGCACTTTGCTTAAAATAGATGCCTTACTTTCCCTATAATACTCCATTTGCTGGCAATCCATGGATGGATCTTAGCTTACAAATCCTTGATATATTCTTTATTCTCATTTTAGTCTCCAGAATACCATGGTCCATCTTAACCCTCATCCCTCCAGGAATAAAAAGCAAATAGTCATTAGTCATTGTTCTGAATTTCTTAAATATCTCATTTTTATATTTACATTATATTTACCCCATTAAATATACGTTATCCAAATACAAGGGTCGCACATTTTATTTATTGTTAGTTGTAGTACACACAGTCTCACTTTTGTTTTGTTTTGTTTTTCTGTTTAGAGAGAGTAAGATAGATGAAGGTGAAAAAGCAAAGTGGTTTCTCTCTAAAAGACAGAAAAATTGAGAAAACAACCGCAACTTAAGTAGGAGATTATGGACAAAGTAAATGAGACCCTTAATAAAGGCCATATATACCAAACCCACAGCAAACATCATATTGAATGGGAAAAGTGAAAAGCCATTTCTATAAGAATTAGAAAAAAACAAGAATGCCCACTCTCACCACTCCTATTCAATATGCTACTGCAAGTCCTAACCAGAGCAATCAGGCAAGAGAAAGAAATAAAAGACATCCAAATTGGAAAAAAAGGGGAGGAGTTAAATTGTCTCTCTTAGCAAATAATATGATCTTATATTAAAAAAAAACTAAAGACCCCACCAAAAAATTATTAGATATGTTTAATGAATTCAGTAAATTTGAAGGATACAAAATCAGCATACAAAAAAGGGAGCATTTCTATACAACAATAGTGAACTAGATGAAAAACAAATCAAGAAGACAATCCAACTTAAATATATATATATTTATATACACCTGGAAATAAATTTAACCAAGGAGGTGAAAAACCTTTACAAGGTAAACTACAAAACACCGATTTAAAAAGTAAAGAGGACACATGCTGGGCATGGTGACTCGTGCCTGCAATCCGAGCATTTTGGGAGGCGGAGACAAGAGGATTGCCTGAGCCCAGGGGTTTGAGATCCACCAGGGAAACTTGGCAAGGCTTTGTCTCTACAATAAATCAAAAAATTTAGCCAGATGTGGTGATGCACACCTGTAGTTCCAGCTACTTGGAAGACTGAGGTGGAAGGATCGCCTGAGCCCAGCAGGTTGAGGCTGCAGTAGCCGTGAGCATGCCACTGCACTCTAGCCTGGGCAACAGAGTGAGACTCCAACTCAAAAAAAAAAAAAAAAAAATTAATTCATTAATTAAAGATGACACAAACAAATGGAAAGACATTTTGAGTTCATAAATCAGAAGAATTATAAAATGACCATATTGCCCAAAGAAATTTATAGATTCAATGCAATACTTATCAAAATACAAATGCCATTTTTTATAGAAATACCTAAAACGTATATGGAACCAAAAAACAGTGTGAATAGCCAAAACAATCTCAAAAAAGACCAAAACTGGAGGTTTTGAAGTCATACTACTTGACTTAAAACTACATTAAGTGCTATAGTAACCAAAACAGCATGCTACTGGTATGAAAACAGACACATGGATCAATAGAACAGAAGAGAGAATGCAGAAGTAAATCCACATATTTACAGTCAACTGATTTTCAGCAAAGTTTCTAAGAACATAGATTGGGGAAAAAGACAGTCTTTTAATAACTAGTACTGGGAAAATTAAATATTCATATACAGAAGAAAGAAACTGAATCCCTATATCTCACCATACAAAAATCAACTCAAGATGGATGATAGATGTGAACATAAGGCCACAAATTATAAAATTGTCAAAGCCGGGCTCGGTGGCTCAGCCTGTAATCCCACGCTTTGGGAGGCTGAGGTGAGTGGATTGCCTGAGCCTGCAGGTTCGAGACCCTCTTGGCCACTTGGCGAGACCTCATCTCTACAATAAATCAAAAAATTAGCCGGGCGTGGTAGCGCGTGCCTGTAGTTCCAGCTGCTTGGAAGGCTGAGGCGGAAGGATCACTGGAGCCCAGCAGGTGGAGGCTGCGGTGGCCGGGAGCGGCCACTGCACTCCAGTCTGGGCGACACAGTGAGACCCCAACTCAAAAAAAAATAAAAAATAAAATAAATAAATAAAATTGCCAGAAGTAAACACTTCAGGACACTGGTGAGGCAAGAATTTTATGGCTGAAACCTCAAAAGCACAGGTAATAAAAATAGACACATGGGACTATTAAACTAAAAGGCAGAATCACATCAAAGGAAATAAATAATCAACAGAGTGAAAAGACAACCTGTTGAATAGGAGAAAATATTTGTGAACTGTTTTTCTGACTAGAGACTAAACCAGAACTACACAAGGAACTCATACAATCCAACAGTTGAAAACAATCATCTAATTAAAAAGTGGGCAAAAGACAGTATTAGACATTTCTGAAAATAAGACATATAATTGGCCAACAAATATATAAAACTAATGCTTTCTACATTGCTAATCATCTGGAAAATGCAAATCAGAAACACAATGAGACCAAGTTCAGTGGCTCAGTCTGTAATCCCAGCACTTTGGGAGGCCAAAGGATTGCCTGAGCCCGTGGGTTTCATACCAGCCTGGGCAACTTGGAGAGACCTCGACTCCTCAATAAAATAAAATAAAAAAATTAGCCAGGCATGGTAGCACGCGCCTGTAGTTCCCGCTACTTGGAAGACTAAGGCAGAAGGACCGCCTGAACCCAGCGGGTTGATGCTGGGTTGGCTATGAGCATGCCACTGCACTCCAGCTGGGGCTACGGAATGAGACTAAACACAATGAGATTTCATCTTATCCCAGTTGGAATGGCTATTATCAAAATGACAAAAAAGAAAAAAAACAGCTACTGGTGAAGTCACAAATAAAAGAGAATTCTTAGACACTCTTGGTGGGAATGTAAATTAATACAGCCATTAGAGAAAGCAGTATTCAAATTTCTCAAAATATTGAATATAGAACTACCATATAAACCAGCAACTTCACTACTAAATATTTAATAAAGAAAAGTAGACCAGTATATCCAAAGGATACCTGCATTACTCCTATGTTAATTAGAGTACTATTCACAATAGTAAATATATGAGTTCAACATAAAGGTCTGTTAATAGACAAATGTATTAAGAAAAGAAAATATGCTATAAATTCCATCATGCATATATAAATAACATAACATAGCATAACATTTGTCTATTGACAGACATTTAGATTGAGTTCATGTCTATATGTATTCCTTCATGCATATATACATATATATGTATGTATGTACTCCATCATGCACATATAAATATATGTATGTATATATATGCATGAATGCAATACATATATATTTATATATAAATATATATATGCATGATGGAATACTATTCAGCCATGAAGTAGAATAGCATGTCATTTGTAGCAACATGGATGGAACTGGAGGTTAGTACGTTAAGTAAAATAAGCCAGGCACAGATAGCATTGCAGGTTCTCACTCATGAGAGAGATAAAATAGTTTACATTTAAAAAAAAAATTTTTTATTATGATATTATGGGGTACAGTTAGGGGTTAGACATACAAAAATGCTTCATTCAGGCACCCTTGATGATAAGAGGTGTCTCCCCATCCCCAGACAGATATTTATCACCATTAATCCCATTGCCCTCTCCCCCCTCATAGTTTTCCACCACTGTCAGTCATTTTCTTGTGGTAGTACGTTGGGTGATCAAGGTCTACTATATGAGTGAGAACATGTGATACTTAGTTTTTTTGTTTCTGTGAGAGGTCACTCAGTATTATGGACTCTAGTTCCATCTAGGTTGCTGCGAAATTCATGATTTCGTTTTTTCTTATGACTGCGTAGTATTCCATTGTGTATATGTACCACATTTTTTTAATCCAGTCCTCTGGCATCCAATTCCTGAACAGAACCCGAAACCCACAGGCCATAAGAGGTAAGATAGACAAGTGGGACCTCATTAAACTAACAAGCTTCTGCAAAGCCAGAGAAACCATCAAGAGAGCAGGGAGACAGCCTACAGACTGCGAAAAAGTATTTGCCAACTCCAGGTCGGACAAGGGCTTAACATCCTGGATCTACAGGGAACTCAAACG
>CAUYQG010218011.1:0-18540 GCA_963574415.1 Tarsius wallacei
GGTGGGTATCTATCTGAGGATGGGGAGACACCTCTTATCAACAAGGGTACCTGAACGAAATATTTTTGTATGCCTAACCCCTAACTGTACCCCACAATAACATAATAAAATAAAATAAAAAAATTAAAAAATAAAAAAAAATAAAAAATAAAAAATAAAAAATAAAAAGTTAGCAAAAAAAAAAAAAAAAAAAAAAAAAGAAGGGAGTGTTTAATGGTTGTGAATTTAGCTGGGATATCCAGTCAGATGAAGACTAAGAAAAAAACATTGGGTTTTGCAACAAAAAAAAGCATGAGTGACTTCTTGAGATCCTTTTTTGTAGTCAGGTGGTTGTAGGACTTTAGTAAATTTGGCAAAAAAGTAGGTGGGAGGTGACTGGATGGAATCAACAGGTGTAGGTTGTGTGTTCATGTATTTTCTCTGTGAATAAGAGACTAAAGATAGTATATGAAGGCGGTATGGGCTGGGGAGGGGCATGTGGACTTGTGCATATTTAAATGCTGATAAGGAGTCAAGGAGACATAGAGGTTGATGTAGAGGTTGATGTAGGAGTGGAGAAAATGGGGTTGGGAGCAACTTGAGAGGGGGTGAATCCAGAGCACAGGAAGAAGAATGATACTCTCCAAACTGGAGAGATGTTATTGATGACGAGAAAGGTATATTCTCCTGGGAATCACTTCTGATATTGAGGACCTTTTGAGACAATAATGCTTCTGGAGCTTCTTGATGGTTCAGAGTGGCTTAGAGACATTAAGAGACGCTTAGTGCAGTCCATATTGTTTCTAATTCCCTAGGGTCCCTGATCCCCAGAGGTTCCATTCATCCAATGACTCTTCATTTTGGGCAGGCAGGCATATAGTAGAGTAGAATTATTTAGGATTGGACTCTGAACTTGTGGATCAGGTTAGGACTTGGGGCCCAATTCTCGTCTAAATTATCAGAGTGTTCTGAGATCCTCTGGAGACATTCCCAGGTGTCAAAGTACAACCTGGAGGTCACCTCCAGCCAGTCCACCTTAATTAGCAAGGGTGTCATTACCATTATAATTTATCATGATTAACTGATCTATATGATGGATGGTTGATTGTAGAAAACTCTAGGTTATCATAGTATTAAGCTTAAAAAGCTGTTCTGTTCAAATATTAAAGGGTTGACTACACCTCGCTTTCTTCTGTGGTTTGACCAAAAGAGAGTAGGCTGTGGCACCCCCCAAAACTGGGTTCAAGCCTGGCTCCGTCATTGACTAAGCTATGTGTCTCTTGACTTTCTGTACTCTCCTCATAGTAATACGTGGTAAAGTCTAACTTGCATCCTGGTTAAAATAGAGATCATGCATATATAGCAGCACATTGCTGATATTAAATAAATAGGAACCAATAGTATTTTTTATTGCTTAAAAATAATTAAACTATTATTTACTATTACAGGGCCCTTAGCGAGCAACTCTGAATTTTTTGTTAGAATTCCAGATCAAAATCAAGATCCTCATTTCTCCATGAGTCTAAGAGATATTAATGGTGATGTCTTTGGTCTAAGTTTTGGGGTTTTATGATAATCGCGGATAAACTAAAAGCATCTTTTATCAGCCTACATGTCATCATAGTAAATAAAGAAAAAAGAGGTAAAATTCTAGATTTTTAAGGTATACGGAAGTAAATCAAATTTATTGGGTTCCTGTCATTGTCTACATCAGAAAATGTGTGTATGTGTGTGTTTTTAACAGAGTTAGCATCTTCAACTCTTTTCTTTCTTTCTTTCTTTCTTTCGAGTTGTGGTCTCACTCTGTCACCTAGGCTGGGGTGCATTGCCATGATCATTGCTTTCTTCAGCCTTGATCTGGGCTCAGGCCATCCTCCTGCCTCAGTCTCCCAAGTAGCTGGGTTCACAGGTGCATGCTACCCGGCTAATTTTTTTTTTTTTTTTTAAAGAAACAAGATCTCCCTATGTTGCCTAGGCTGTTCTCGAATTCCTGGCCTCAAACAATCCTCCTGCCTTGGCCTCCCAAAGTTCTGGGATTATAGCCATGAGCCACCATGCCTGGTCCTTTTTTTCTTTTGTCTAATAACTCCTCATTATTTCTTTCTTTTTTTTTTTTTCTTTTCTTCCTTTTTTTCAGATTGTTGTGTACTTTCTTGTGTTGCAGCGTTTGCTGCTATCAATTATGCTAGGAAAGTTTCCTGTGTACTGGTAGTGCTATGGGGTGTGTGTGGGGGGGAGAGAGAGGTGGGGGGAAATTGAGATAGAGAGGGAGGGAGGCAAGGAGGGAGGCAGAAAGGTAAATGGTGCCTAGGGTAATTGTGCTGGTGTTTTTTTCCTGCTTGAAAGAAGCTTCAGATGTCTGCTTGGCTTTGGCTCAGTTGCTTTATGGGCGTAACTGAAGAAGGGGGCTGGTGAGGGGGAGAAGGCAATTAAAATCTGAACACCTTAAATGTCCTTCCTAATTAAGTGGTGGGGATGGAAAATAAAATACCTTCTTAGGCTTTATTTCTGTTCTCCCTTTAAAAGTCTGCTGTGGGATCAGAGTTCATGTCCCTTAGAAAGGACAGAACTTTCAAAATAACAACTCTGGAAAAACAAGTTTTAAACAATTTCTCATCGTTTCCTGTATTTTGTGGACTTTTCTGGGCCCCCTTACCTATGCTTTCTAGCCACTCTCACTAGTCACTTCAACTGTGAAGCACCCAGTTCTCTGGAGTATTGATGGAGACAGTTCAAGTATCTAACTGCCGTGTCCTTTGTTCACGTTGCTTTTGGACCTTGCTGGGAAATGCTCTGAAAACTGAACCAGCTCCTGAACACAAAGGCCCACGGTGTTGTCCTTCCTGGTAACGCACTGTGTGATTTGTTCCCACCTCCTGTTCACAACTCATTAGTCCCTTAGTACAGAAAAGGTTGCTCCTCTGGAATAAAAGGAATGGACCCAGCTCGGAGTCCTTTTTCGCCTTTTCCTGTGTTTTATTTGGGTGCACTTGCAGTTCTCCATCTTCATTAGTGACCCGGCAGGGGGCCGGCACAGCGCTGAGACTAGCGTTTTCTGGTTCCCTGGGGTGTATCAGAGACCTCAGAACTCAATACCCTACTATAAAAATAAAATACTGTGCTTCAAACGACCTTTTGATGAAACAAAGCTCTGCATCCCAGTCTGCCTGGGCCTCTCAGATTGCGACTGTGCCAGGCGCCATTTTTGCATCTTGCACATCCTCCCCTGCCTCCCACTTTCCTCCTCCTCTGAATGTGGTTCTTTTGGTAGTCTCTGTGGCAGGTAAATGTTTGCGTGTGTGTGAAAATGTAGGCTTTGGCAAAGACCTGTTGTATTTAAAGCATTCTTCAGGATAGTCGTTTCTTGAGAGATGTAGGCCGCAGATATTGGTGGGCTTTTCTGTCCCAAGTGATATTTCAGATTCATATATAAAGTTTATGAAAGTAAGTGAAAATTAGAGGTGCTATAAAAACTGAATTATATATAATTCCAGTAATTTTTTTCTGATTTTCCAGAGTGGCCATATTATTGTCTTATTTCCAACCCAGGTGCCCAGAGACCTTTCCCTGACTTTAGAGCCATATGTGTGTGTGTGCTTTGTTATAAAGTATGACACTAACATGAACACAGTGTCCATCAAACCATCCTATAAAGTGCTTGGAGTGCCTAGAGCATTGTTTCTCATGAAGCTTCTGGCTTTTATGTGCTATAGCTCTGGAGAACCAACTACTTCTTTTAAGGCAACATGGGGAAATAAAAATAGTGACCTTTGTTGTTGAATGACCAGCATACCCTTAGAAAATCTACTTCTCTTATCCTTTGTTTTTACATTATAGTTGTAGTAACAGGGTAAGTGTAACAGTTTTAACAAATTGTTCTAAATTCCTTAAGTAAAGATTCAACCTAAGTTGCTATTACATCTGAAGAATACTTTTAAGACTGTATAAGATATTTAGGGCCAGCTGGGCACGGTGACTCAGACCTATAATCCCAGCACTTTGGGAGACCGAGGTGAGAGAATTGCCTGAGCCCACGGGTTTGAGACCAACCTGGGCAACTTGGCGAGACCTCATCTCTACAATAAATCAAAAATTAGCTAGGCGTGTAGCGCGTGCCTGTAGTTCCAGCTACTTGGAAGGCTGAAGCGGAAGGATTTCCTGAGACCAGTGGGTTGAGACTGCAGTGGCTTGAGCATGCCACTGCACTCCAGCCTGGACAACAAAGTGAGACTCCAACTCAAAACAAACAAACAAACAAGCAAACAAAAGATATTTAGGGCCTTAGTTTGTAGAGAGTATTCAGTTATTTAAGAAAAAGTCTTCTGATTCTATGGTAAAATAATATACATGTGCATATTGTGTGATGTTATTTTTGGTTTGTACTTCAGGTTTGCAAACATGTCCTAATTTTCTACAGAAAGTCTATCACAGACTTTTTATTTTTAAAAAACGTGTATAGAGATAAGAGACATATATTTAAATAATCTGGGTCTATATGATTTTTTATTGCATTTCTTTAAAAAGTAGATTGTCTCCTTCTCCTTGCTACCACAAACAATGGTATAGAGAACATCCTGGTACTCCCATGGGTAAGATAGCAAGGTCATCAAAGACATACATTACAAAGGTCACTAAGTACTGCTATCAATCTATATCCCACTGAGAGTGTACCCCATTCCTGCTACCTCACTTCTTTGCCAACATTTTATGTTTAGACTTTCTCATTTTTTCAAACGAATGGGTATAAAGTAGTGTTAATTTTAAGTTACATTTCTCTTATCACTAATGAAGTTGCATACCTCTTTATGTACTAGTTAGCTATTTGGCTTTTAGTATCATCACTTGATTTAAGATGTACATCTCAACTTTGAGTTGGTCAAACATATCACTTTTTGTATCTTATAGCTTATGCTTTTAGGGTTCAGGGCCACAGGATTATTCTCTGACATTTTTTCTGTTAGCCACCTTTGCGTTCAGACTTCATTCATCTGGAGGTAACCTTGGATATAGTGGCATTGTTTAAGATAGCAGATTCATACTTTGGGATACAATACAATGGTTTGGCATGAGCTAGAGAGTCACACTGCATCATGGAGACATTTTGAAAAGATTATGTAGTGAATAATATAAGAAAAGAAGGCAATGCCTAGCACATTGCTATTTATGACAATTCAAAACACATATATATATACAAAACAACACTTTATGTTTTTCAGAGAAACACTCCATATTCAAAGACAGATGCCAGACGATTAAGTTTTTGCTTATATAGAGGTAGGAGAGAATGAGGTGTAGAGATTGAGGATGAAAGCAATAAAATAAAATAAGCCAACAGAAAGGCCTTGTCTAGACTGATGATAATAATAGTATACCCTGGACTGAGGCGTGCGATTAGCCCAGAAGTCTGGGGATGGAGTAAACATACTTTAGCAGAGATGACCAGAAAAAAGGAAGCAGTGAGCCAACAAAGGTTAGTTGAGGAAAAGTAGAAGTAAAATACTTAACATGTTATGATTCATAAGTGAGATGCCCGTAAGGAAGAAAAAAACTCTACATCTGGTTATGCTTTTTTAGCTTTTAAAGCATTTTGTGGGACAAACAGGAATTTCTCTTTTTTTCCTTAGGTGAAGATATCTGTAAGAGAGAACACAGATGTTGCTTTTCAAGTGCGTGTGTACACCTGCCACAAGACAAAATGAGTAGTTACTACTGAGAACAGGTTCTGGTTATTTTTTATGTTGCTTGTTAAATTAAAATTCTTTCCCTGGCAAGTATAGGCTTATAATTATGTCATTTATTATAAGTGTTCTTTTGACTACATCTTAAATTTGATGGTATACAGAAGCAATATGTGGGTGGTTACTTAGAAATTAGATGAATGAGTTATTTTATTGGCATTTATCATTTGATGTGTAGGTTCTTCCTGTTTATAACAAATATTGAACACTGACTAATTATATGCAACTGAAAGAAGGCGAAAAAAGGTCTTGATTGAGATCTGTGTTCTCAATTTATTTGTGACCCACCAACCCTCTGGAGGAATGTGATACACTCCTATTAACAGAAGTTGTGCTCTCTTGCTATCATACTCAATTATGTTACAATAAGTCTGCCTTTGCCAGATGTAGATTCTGTATTTCCCTCCCTTCAATTTCAGGTATACCTTTTTTTTTTTTTCTTTTTTGCTGAATTGGTTTTGTTGGTATCTCCTCATTTATCTTATATCCACATACCCAACACTATACTGATGCTTTATATTTATTTTGCTTTTTCCTGCATGTTATAGATAAAGGAAACAGATTTTTCCAAAGTATACAGCAATAAATAAGAGAACCAGAATTTGAGCCTAACTCTAAAGTCCATTTATATTTTCCTACTTGACAATACCATATTCTTATGGGTATTCTACAAAATCCATATTTTTGTAGAGTATGATGTCTTTATTAGGCTGCTTAATTTTTGAAGAGGACTTTTTTTCTATTTCTTTTTTTAATGAGTCAGAGTCCCACTCTATCTTCCAGGCTGGAGTCCAGTGGCACCATCATGGCTCATCACAACGTTGACCTCCTTGACACAGGCAATCCTTCTGCCTCAGCCTCCCAAGTAGCTGGGACTACAGGTATGGGTCACCGCACCCAGCTAATTTTAAAATTTTTTTGTAGAGACGGGGTCTCACTATGTTTCCCAGGCTGGTCTTGAACTCCTGAGCTCAAGCAGTCCTCTTGCCTCAGCCTTCCAAAGCGCTGGAAATACAGGTGTGAGGACTTTAACCCTGCCCTCTGCTTCAGCTGTTACTGAAGTAGATGGGCACCTTTTAGTTGCACCACAGAAAATCTGTATTCAGTTTCCTTTTAGTGATGAGAATTTTAAACCCTCTACTGTCCAGTTGCTCAAAAATCTACTTCTGGTCTGGCATGGTGACTCGTGCTGGTAATCTCAGCGTTTTGGGAGGCTGAGGTAAGAGGATTGCCTGAGCCCAGGAGTTTGAGACCAACCCAGGGAACATGGGGAGACCTAGTTTCTATAATAAAGTTAAAAAATGGCTGGGAGCATTGACTCATGCCTATAATCCCAGCATTTTGGGATTATAGGTAAGAGGATTGCCTGAGCCCATGGGTTCGAGACCAGCCTGGGCAGTTTGGTGAGACCTCATCTCTATAATAAATAAAATATTAGCTGGGTGTGGTAGCATGTGCCTGTAGTTCCGGTTACTTGGAAGGCTGAGGCAGAAGGATCGCCAGAGTCCAGCAGGTCGGCGCTGGGATGACCTTGAGGATGCCACTGCACTCCAGCCTGGGTGACAGAGTGAGAATCCAACTCGAGAAAAAAAAATTAGCCTGGTATGGTGGTGCATGCCTGGAGTTCCAGCTACTTGGAAGGCTGAAGTGGAAGGATAACCTGATCCCAGCAGTTTGAGACTGCGGTGGCTGTCAGCATGCCACTGCACTCTAGCCTGGGCAGCAGAATGAGACTCCAACTCAAAAATAGATAGATAGATAGATAGACAGATAGATAGATAGATAGATCGAGATAGATAGATAGATCGAGATAGATAGATAGATAGATAGAAAGAAAGAAACAATAGTTGGGTGTGGTGGCACACACCTGTAGTCCCAGCTACTTGGCAGGCTGAGACAGAAGGATCATCTGAGCCCAGGTGGTTTGCGGTAGCTGAGATCGTTCCACTGCACTCCAGCCTGGGTGACAGAGTGAGACTCTGAGTAAAAAAAACCAAAAAAACCTGCTTCGGAGAAGTGGTATTTCAGAAGATTGTGTGAATGACTTACTCTCCATGCATTTCTCTGGATTGTCTGCATTTTATATTCAGGCAAGTCATACCACCCAAGAGGTATGTACTTGAATTCAGCTGCTTTTACCCCTTGCAGAAGTCCTTCCCTCCTTCCCTTTTTGATATTAACTCACTGGCCTTCAATGATGGATGTTATAGCAAACAGCTGAATTCACTATTTTGTCTGTGATTGAGTTTTTATTGAGGAACCCACCTAGTATATCATACATTGTCTTTGAGAGGACCTGGAGATAAAGTCTTATCAGATCTTAGGGCTGGGAAACAATAATTCGTTTAAAAAAAAAAATGTGGTTATTATGGCTGAGTGCCATAATCCCAGCACTTTGGGAGGCTTAGGTGGGAGGATTGCTTGAGCCCCAGGAGTTCAAGACCAACCTGGGCAACATAGCAAGACCTGGTCTCTACAAAAAAAAAAAAAAAAAAAAATTAGCCCAGCATGGTGGTGCACACCTGTAGTCCCAGCTATTTGGAAGGCTGAGGTGGAAGGGTCACCTGAGCCCAACAGGTGGAGGCTGTGGTGAGCCATGAATATGCCAATCGTGATTATTATGAGTCTTATACTTGATTGTATTTTCTTCTTTCTTTGTTTACTAGGAAAGGTAAAGCCAAATTTTCAGACCATCTCTGTGGAGGAATGAATGATACATGTTTGTATGCTCATTTTACTCCTGGTATTATTTTCTTATCTATGTTCTCCTTTGAGCTCACGTTTCCTAATTGTTTATCTGTTTGTACTGAATTCTCATGAACTGCCACAAATCATTATGCTGGTGATGGCTGTAAATATACAAGTAACATGTGTAATGACAATTAAGCTTTCCTGACTTGATGGTTAAATCATATTCCTCCTAGGAATGTCACATGTACACATTCATCTTCCTTATTTGTTTTCCTCCTTTCTTTGACCTCCTACTCACTTTCCAGTTTTTATTATGGATATCTCTCTTGGCTAATGGACTCATAGAATTTCAGAATTGTTGAGTATCAATATAAAGAGCTATTTTTTTCTGAAAAATTGGTCTCCTTTTAATTTGTATTTTCAAGTCTATATTTTTTAGTAAAAGTATACATGTCACAATTTTTTATGAAAACCTGTATCTCCCTAGAGTAATTTAAGTAATTTGGATATTTTTTATCTGAGGATAGGAGTAGGGAGACTTGGAATCTCAAAGGAGTGCCATTTATAAAGTTTTTCAGAGTTTATATAGAATAGAACAACTTTTCCAGCTTGTTCTATGGGGGTAATGAATTCCCTGTCGTCTAGTGGACATTTCTAATTGGATATATTCAGCCGGCTCTTCAGACCATCTGACATTTCATGTATCATTTTTTTCCCCCATGTAAACCAGTCACCCAAGCCATATATGCACAGCAGTCAAATCAGACTCCTCTCATCAATCACCCAGTCCTTTGTATTTTCCCTACTCTCAGTTTTAAAGCAGCTCCTTTGTCTTCTGGTGTCCATTCCCACTGCTATGACCTGTTCCAGGTGCCTAGCACAGCCTTGCATAAGCAGGCACTAAGAATTATGGGTTCAAAGAAATAAAGACTGAATGAGTGCAGGGATGGATTGACTTAGTTTCTTTGCTTCTCTCTGGACTACTGCAGAAACCTGGCTTTCTGGCTGCTTGTAACTCATGTTCTACAAAGTCAGCAGAATGACATTCTTTTTTTTGAATTGGAGTCTCACTCCATTGTCCAGGCTGGAATGCAGTGGCACACTCAAGGCCACCTCAGCATCGATCTACTGGTCTCTGGCGATCCTCCCACCTCAGCCTTCAAGTAGCCGGAACTGCAGGCACGCACTGCCTCACCCAGCTAACTTTTTGATATATTGTAGAGACGAGGCTTCACCAAGTTGCCTATGCTGGTCTCGAACCACTGGGCTCCAGCAGTCCTCTCACCTCAGCCTCCTGAAGTGCTGAGATTACAGGTTTGAGCCACTGCACCCAGCCCAGAATTATATTCTTAAAATACAAATCAGATCCTTTCGCGTATCTGTATAAACTCCTCAGTGGCTCTTTCCAGCCTCCAGAATGAATTTAGTTTGGTGTCAAGGCCTTTCATATGAAGTCCCCTGAATCTTTCTGGTCTTACCTCTCACCATTTCTCTTTCTGCTGACCTTGTCTTTCCATCATGTGGCTGTTCCTTCTGCAGAAACCGAACTGAAACTTCACCGAGAGAACTCTACTCACTCTGCCATCTGATCCAGATGGCTTTCCTCCTTATTCTCATAGCCCTTCAGGACCAGTCTCTTGACTATTCCCATATTAACCTGTTGTCATGACTGACTGACTTATCTAGGGGTTTTCTCTCTATTAACATAGGTTCTTTACTCCTAGAT
The DNA here is from genome assembly GCA_963574415.1 of Tarsius wallacei. NCBI lineage: Eukaryota > Metazoa > Chordata > Mammalia > Primates > Tarsiidae > Tarsius > Tarsius wallacei. The sequence goes on from CAUYQG010218011.1 coordinate 10,135, forward strand.
AGTAGCCAACATTTCACTAATAGCCAGGATTGTTTATTGACTGACTGACTGACTGAATATAGACTAGAATAAGTCTGTAGATTATAATCCAGCCTAGCCATTAATTCATTTAAGAGCTATTTATTGAGTATTTTACTGTGTGCCAGAGATTATTTGATAGGCTGTAGTGAAGAAAGCAGTACCCACCCAGGCAATTAGAAAGTAAGCAAAGAGACATACAGTACTGGGTGGCACAGAGTGTTAGGGGGAAATAAAGAGGGATGAGGGAATTCTAAAGCATACAGCCACGTAAGTCATGTCTAAAGAGGGGACCTTGGGGCAGAGCCATCATGGAGCCATGTCTATGGTGGCAGTGGGGAGGGGTGGCTCGGGACAGAGAGAACAGCATTCCTGCGTACCTGTTATGTACCAGTCTCTGCTCTCAGTGCCATGGAGACAGCAGTGGACCAGATTGTTAAACACCAGCATGTTTGTTATTTAACTGTGAAGTCTGTTCTTTTTTAATATCACATATCATATAATTCAATACTCCACCTTTCTTTACTTGCTTGATTTTCTGAAGTTGAAAAATCCCAACATGACCAAGTCCCTTTGTTCCCGTCAACTGCTTATCACTTCCTACTCTTTTTTGGGTAAGAGAACCTAGATTCTTATTGTTTAGAGACTCCTACACAGGGAGACCTTGGTCCAGGGGACAAATTCCTCAACCTACCTATTTTTAATCCTTTTTGTTTTTTGAGCTCCTTCCCTTCTCCACCCACTCCAGTTGGCATCGCCCATATTTAATCTTGATGCTCAAGGGGTTTGTGAAAGTATCTTAGGTTTTCATGTCTCTCTCTTGACCTGGCTTGGCCTGAGTTGGGGATGTGTAGAAAATTCTCCTCACTGGGCTTGGTGGCTCAGCCTGTAATCCCAGCGCTTTGGAAGGCTGAGGTGAATGGATTGCTTGAGCCTACAGGTTTGACACTAGCCCAGGCAACTTGGCAAGACCTTATCTCTACAATAAATCAAAAATTAGCAAGCCGTGGTAGAGGGCGCCTATAGTTCCAGCTACTTGAAAGGATCGCCAGAGCCCAGCAGGTCAACACTGGGGTGGCCATGAGTGTGCCACTGCATTCCAGCCTGGGTGACAGAGTGAGCTTCTGACTCTAAAAAATAAAAATAAAAAAGATTCATTGGGCAGAACACAGAAAATACCCTATACCAGAGGAGAGCCAGCTGAAAATACCTGGAAATTGGAAATATAATCCAGTAAGTCCAGACAGGAGGTTTTCTGAAGGTGTTTTCTTCAGAGATTTGGATAGCTTTTGGATCTTAGATATTTCTAATTCAATCTGACTGGAAGCATTTACTCAGGTACAGCAGGAAGTGTTAGTGACAGTATAAACCTCACCCTGCGCAGTGAGGAGTAGTCTAACCCAATGCAGTTGTCCAGGACCACATGAGCAAGGGAACCTAGGGCCTCTGTTGTGCCCTGATGGCATAGACAATGGAGCATGCAATCTTGTTAATAGTGCCAGAAAGGCAGAATCTCCTGATGAGGATGGCTTAAGCATTATTTCTCCCTTTTGAGAGAAGGAAATATGAGCTTCTAAGACGTCCTGTTCCAGGAGATGTATGAGATCTGATGGGACAAACAAAAAGCAACAGTTGCCAGTGAGGGACCCAAATTGGAAGGGGATAGAGATTTAGAAATCTTCATGGGTTGGTTGTCTACCTTGGCCATCTGGATGAATTCAGAACTCTGGCTAGGGGACATTGAAAGCATGTCTGGGTTAAGGATAAACAGAGCAAACCCAGTGTAGACCAGAGCTCTGACTAGTTTGCCTCTAATTTTAATATCTAAGTGTCCCCAGAGCATTCCTAATCCTACTTGGGGGAAGAAGGCCAGGGGACTTTATCAATATTTAGTTGTAGCTGAGTATGGAAGGAAATTAGAATTCAGGTTCTAGTCTTGTCTACAGGTAGATTACAAGAATTTGAAAACAGTGCACACAAGATTACAATCTAATAACAGGTATATTATAGTTTTTCTTTGGAAACATAACTTTTTATTTCCACATTGATCATATAGGAATATCAGATTTTAGAATCTTTGGAGGCTAAAGCCAAAAGAAGGCAGCTTTATTTAGACTTTACCTACAGCCTTAAAGTTTCGGGGCTTGCTAGGAAGTGACAGTTTTTACTAATGCAGGCGAAGAACTGTTGAAGTCGGGCATTTTATGCATACTATTAAATACATTTCAGTCAAAGCCTTGGTAATATAACCAATGTTTCCAATTGCATCCTATTTATAAAGAGAGAGTAGATTCTATTAAAGTTATGTCAATAAAAATAAGAATGCTCCTGAGTAGTTTCTGAATTTTGGTGGATTCAAGTTGGGAGAAAAAGCAAATGCTTCCAAACCTTTGTTCACAAAATGTACTTTACCAATTATGCTAATTATAGATAGTTTGCAAACAATTCCTTAAATCTGGAAAACAAAACATTTAAGAACCAAACATGTTTTAAATAAAATTTATAAAATATTATCTTTACCAACCATCATGTATTTAGTTTTTGTTTTGTTTGATATTTATTAGCTGTTTTGTAAACTCATCGGTTTCTTTATTAGAGTTCTGGAGATTTTTATTTAGTTCACTGATTTAAAATTTATCAAAGAAATCTGTGTTCAAGAGTACTAGTTAGAATATCTTCTATGATCTCAGACCAGGTGAAGTGTGGACCAAAGAGAGACCCAAACTTTACCTGTATGACGACCACTTGTGTACCTAATCCTGAACTGTACCCCATGTTTAAAATAAAATTTTTTTAAAAATAATATTTTCCATGAAAAACAACTACAGCTGATTGCAAATGCTTTTGGAGAATAATTTTTAAGAACAATTAACTGTAGATGACAAAACCTTAGAATAGCCAGAGTTTAAAATCTGGTGAAAGGTCACAATGAACAGGAACATTTAGTTATCCCTATTACATGTAACGTTTTAAGAAAACAAGAATCGTGGCTGACATATCACTTCAGGACCATCAGACTTTTATAAATTTCATATAATCTGGAAAAAAATTACAGGCCAACCAATCCCATAACTGATAACATATTGGATTTTTATAAATGTATATAATTTGAGAATATTTATATCAGTAGCTATTAGTATTAGTATTTGACAATGTTTCCCATACAATTTACCCAACAAGCTGAATCATTTAATATCTCTACAAGCCCGACTGGAAAATCTCAAAGTTAATTTTAGGTCAAAAAGACTTAATTTAGGATTCTGATCCCGGCGAACCCCGCCAAAGATGTCTGAAAAAAAAACATTCAAAATGATCAAAACAGAATCGCAGGTCACTGCTGAGTAATAGTTATTCATTTAACCAGAGAGATAATCTAGAGTTCAAAAGCAACACAGAAAGCTTTATGGGTGTAAAAACCTTAACCCTTGTAAAACTCAGTGTTTCTAAATAATTAAAAACCCAATAAAGGCAACATGAAGCACCGGAAATTATCTCGGTAAAATTCAGAATCTTTGTTTCCTAAACCAGCCATCTAAAAGGTGAAAAAGTCAAACACAAACAATGAAACCTCCTGTAATATGATGGTTTCTACTTACGGAAAGCCCATTTAGATAACTTGAAAGTTTAGCCTCATGAAAAGGGTACTTGATGTTAATTGATACAGGAAGAGTATGTCCAGAATTATGAGTGTCCTACATTGTAGAGGAATGTAAACAAGAAAACAAGTGCCTTCAGTAGGGGAATACATGGCCCTTAGTAACAGCACAAGAAGTTTCCTGGTTACGTGGAATTCAGGCACATCAAGAAAAGTCAGGAATACAGAATCAAGTTCTATTGGAGGAAAACACTGCTTTTCTAGACACTTAAGATAAACGTTTTAGCATCAGGCCATAACAGCAAAGTTAGGACCAGAGAAAAAAGTTACAGGGGTTGACAAAATGGTAGAAAGAGAGGGTTATCAACCCAGTCAAGCAAAAATATACCTTTTCAGTCCAGGCACAGTGGCTCACCCCTGTAATCCTAACACTTTGAAAGACTGAGGTGGGAGGATTGCTTGAGCTCAGGAGTTCGATACCAGCCTGGGCAACAAGGTGGACCTCTTCTTATCATATTTAAGAGTATGCGTAAAATGCCTCTTCAACATAACAAGACCTCTTCTCTACAGAGAAACGAAAAACAAGCTGGGTGTGGTGGTGTGTGCCTGTAGTCCCAGCTACTCAGGAGGCTGAGACTGGAGACTCACCTTAACTGAGGGGATTGAGGCCGCAATGAACCATGCTTGTGCTACTACCCTCCAGCCTGGGCAAAACAGTGAGACCCTGACTAAGAAAATGAAAATATATATATATATATATATATATATACCTTTTCAAGGGTAAAAAGAAGGAAAACTGCATTTCTAACCAGAAGCTAGGGACATTAGACAGATTTCAGCAATAACTGTGGCATAGAAACAGAGGCTTTCTAATAGGACAATTTTTTCAATGTGGAACAGGACATATTTACTAATAGATCTAATTATCTTATGTTTCTCTGAAATAAGGAGCCAAAGCATATGAGCTTAAAGTCGTATTTAGTAATTAATGCCATAGCATTTTACTTCATTTAGACATGATCCAGATTCTCAATATATCCATCATTTAATTTAGCTCAGCAAAACTCTAAGGGTGTAGTTATCAAAAAGATTTGAGGCACCTTTCAAAGTAAATATATTATAAAGACATAACGATTATTAAAAGAATTAGGAATAGTTATGTCATAACTATTATTAAAAGTTATTATTTATAAATAAACTTTTATCTCATTTCCATTGATTTTAATTCTTCATTCGTAACAATTACGTTTGGAAAATTTTAAGAGACATGAGACAAATCTAACCATCATCTCAAGTTAAATTTTCTATTAATCATTTTATATAACTGTATACTAGGTGAGTATCATACAAGCAAGAACCTTAAAGTTAATTACACACAGATGGATTACAAGGTTATGTAATTAAGATGTTCTTTGACTGTGGAATAAATACACGAATTTTAGTGGCTTCACATGGAAGTTGGTGGGAGCATAGGCTTCGGACACCTATAGCGCACAGGGATTAAATCTCATGATTTCCATAGAAACGTCACCTGTCATGTTTGCCACACCAACTACACTGGCCTCTGATTCCACTGGATGTGATTGTACTGAGAAAAACAAAGTTCCAGAGCTGCAGACGTCTTTCCAGTAACCTGAGGGTGTGTCCATCCATCCGAAATGAGGCCTGTCTGACCAGCTGCTTTACCTGCCCAACATGGTGCCGACTGTGGGAGAGACCATCTACTGCCTGATCATCTTCTACATGGTGTCAAAGAGGACTGGTTTGCTTTTTGGCATAAACTCTTTGAATGTTCATTTTTCATTGTTAAGATTTTCTGACAAACTTTAAAAAAAACTTGGATAGCCTTACTTAACATTCCTGCCAGAACAAAATAGAAAGGTATGAAGACAGTATTTTGGTTTGTTTATGAAATGCATACGGCTTGTCAGGGCTCATTCGACAGTCAAAACTAGTGTTTAAAGAAATGACGTTGCACTCTGTGTTGGGCTCCTGATTTTCCTGGAGGTTCTGCATGCAGTTTGCATACAGACTCATCAACGTCCCTCTGTGCTGAGGACCTTGGGGACATGGGGCTGTATTTTTGAGCATGGGGTGCAGAAACCTTTCTGAATTCGGATGTGACCGAGGAAGGAAAACAGAAGCCAAGACCTGGCACTTGGAATGAGGGGTTTGAGATAGTAATCACTCTGGGGATTTTTCCACCTTGCAGTAAACTCTTCATGGTAATTATTTGCAACCTGCCTCTATTCATTGAGAAGTTCATTGAGGAGTTTCAATGGATTATTTGCCTCATCTCAGATCCTTGGTGTAATCGTTATGTATTTACTCTACCTCGGGAACAGAGAACACCTGTTTAGCATTGCACTTTAGACTGATGTATGTTTTGTTAATGCAGCTGGGCCACAAATTCTCTTTCATCTTTTAAAAATGTTATGACTTAAATTATGATGTATTTTGACTGTGGAATAAATACATGAATTTTAAAAAGTTAAATACATGCATATTTTGGTGATAACTAAAAAGATACAGTTATTTTTATTATATTAACAACATTGAATTAGTCTTATTTGCCAAAAGGTTACTAAAGTCACATGAACATGGAAAGCATTGAGGCTTACTCCCTTGATTTATGAGTACTTATTTATTGACAAGTTAATTTGGTATCATATAGAATATATACAAAACAACATGTGTATAGATATATAAATACAGACAGACACAAATAAAGATCATAGAGCTTTAATTTTTTTAATTTTAGCCATGAGTTAGGTAAAACTACTAGTCTAAAAAAGTAGTTATATTAAAACTGTGTCTCTGCAGATGGAACAGGTTAAAATTGATCTGTCCTATGTGGCTGAAGCCCTTCCCGGGGTTCAGAGAAAACAGGATAGCAAATTCAGGTCTCAAAGCACAGATAGAATTTAAGCTTTTTAAAGAAGGAGTCTGGGAATATTTTAGGAGGATTCAGAATGGCTGTCAGTGTTCTCACGCATATGTGGGAGCTAAACAATGCGTGCACATGACAGAGTGGAATGATAGACGTTGGAGACTCCAAAATGTGAGAGGGTGGGAGGGAGGTGAAGGATGAAATACCACCTATTGGGTACACTATACACTATTCAGGTGATGGGTACACTAAAAATCCAGACTTCACTGCTACACACTATATCCATGTAACGCAACTGCACTTGTATTCCCTCAAGCTACAAAAAATGTTTAAAATGGATGACAAGGTTACATAGGGATTTTTTCACAGGATTTTACAAGGGAAACATACAGAGAAACCTGGAGAAAATTTAGAAGCCTTTTCAAAATAACCAGCTAAAAAAGGGACGGAAGAAGGAGAGAGTGAAGTATAAAATGGAGGATGATGAAATGGATGTGGAAGACGATAGGCAGGCAGTGTGTAAGAGGGCATTAGTGGAAGAAGGGTCTTTCCACGGTGTTTTAGCAGCTTAGGTTTCAGTTTTGCACGTACAAGGATGGGTTAAGAAGAATCTTGCAGCAGCATTTCAGCAAGTGTGATTTCACTTTCATCTCCTTTTTGAATTTATTAAAGAATTTACTTAATTTGGAATTGTTTTCATTAAGAGAGGCAATGGTAGTCTTTTTTATTTAGAACTTTCAAAGCACCAATTGAGAAATGGTCTCCCCTTGTCTCTGGGACGTTTGATATTTTCTGTTTTAACTGTGCAAGGAGGTAGGCAAGGTTTGAAACGTCAAAGAAGCCCCATTTTGGCCAGCAACATTTAAGATCATCCCGGGTAATTTTTGTCCAGAGACCCAATCAACAACAACTTTCTGGACCATACATTTTTGTTTTTCTTCATAAAGCCAGCTGGAATATCAGAAGTCAGTTGATTAGCATAGGAATACTTAGAACATGGGTTGCTCATTGTAAGAAAAAGAATGATTTATTTTCACAGAAAGCCACAAACTGTATGTAACTGCTTTTTTGCTGAGTCACTTCCTGCTTCTTGTTCTCTTTTTGTGGGCTTTTACTTTGGTGGGCTTTTTCATTTAAACTTCAATGGGAACCAATGAGAACAAAATCTTGTAAGTCAACTGGCAAGTAGGACATGCAAATAAAGTAAGTTTGTCATACCTATGTGAACCAATTAATAAATAAGACATGCAAATAAACTAACTAGGTAACCCAATCGATGTACTACATGAAGGTGATGTCTGGGAAAGTGATGCAATCTCTGGAAGTACCCAGCCTATGGGGAAACAGGGGAGGGACTTGCATTTTAGGGCTAAAATACTCTGGCGGAACTGCTTCGGTATGCCTGCTCATCTGAGGGACACCTGTTCTTGCAAGAGCGTTATTAAAGAGTTACTTCACTCTACTGGTCTCCGAGCCTCCATGTCATTTTTGGATGACCCAGTCTGGAGGTGGGGGTGCCCCCTAGTACTCCCATTTCTAGCATTCATTCACTTGCCCATGAAGGCATCCCTTCGTGCAACCTTAGTGTGAGCATCCTCACAAACCTACGGACCAGGTCTTCGAACCAAATAGGGGATTCCCTCCTTGAGAAACCCCTACAAAAACCAGATGGAGGAGTCCCCTCCTTGAAGTGAAATAAAGTATCTGGGATCTCAACCAAAGGCATGGGAAATAGGAATCGGACAGGACTTACCCAAGGCCTCTTGGTGCTGCCAAAAAGACAACTGGATCCGAAGGGCTCTTGCAGGCCCTGATGCATTGGTCCAGGAAAAAGTCAGGGTCTCACTCTGTTGCCCAGGCTGGAGTGACGTGGTACAATCACAGTTCACAGCAACCTCAACCT